>LBNU01016326.1:0-31397 GCA_014162995.1 Artemisia annua | reverse complement strand
GTAATGGTCTAGTTAGGTTATTACTCCCTCCTAACTAGTGAGCCTTTTTTCTTTCTTCTGCTCCCTCCTGAACTGACAACCTCTTTTATCTCGCAGCGGATAAAGTAGATACTAATGAGTTTGCACCATGGTTGTCGTTCTGGTAGCATCATTACAACATAACTCACATAGTATTGCACAGAAGGTTGGTAATAAGCTTCGATGAACAGATATACATACTTGGTACATAAAGCACAATTCCCTCGATCAACCAACGTACTGAAGATGAAAGACTACTTCTTTTGGCATGTTCTTCTCCCTCCTGATGGTTGCGAGTTATTGGAATCATCATAATCTTGTGTACATGCCATAATTACCCGTACTTTACACTTCTGATGCAATATAGATAGACCATGAAAGCATAATTTGTGAGTATATGCTGATAGGATATACTCTCAATACACTTCTCTCAAACCAACCTTAAAACGAACCTCCTTTTAATTCACCGGCTACTAGTAGTGACCACATGTGGAGACAACCCGATATGACCAACTTGAAAATGAAGTAAACATCCCATCTTGTGACTTAATCTTGTACGATAGTGTGACTAAGAACCTATACTGAGCACTACAACATAACTCCTTTAAGCATAGATAGAGACATATACTCAAGACAGCAAATAGTATATGAACTCTCCGCCTCTTGAACTATCCACAACTGCGTGTGACACTGAGTACTACAATGTAACTTCTTAAAGTGATAGCTATAACCCGTGAGCACTACAATGTAACTCCTTACAGCGGGTATAACTAGATAATCCAAGTCTTAATCACTATCATTTCCCGTGAATGCACAAACAAGTATCTTCGAAAGTCATGCATCCAACCACCCCTAGACTTTGAGATAAATAAGTACTCTTTTGAAATGCCACTTCAAAATCAAATCATTAATACCGTACAAAAACCCCGTAGTCATTTTGTCAAACGAACCAATTCTAGCCGTGAACTTATGTATCCCCGTGAAATTTTTAAATACCAAAATACCATTCTTAATAAACGTTATCAAAAATTTTATCCAAATAATTGAGTTCGGATTATGATTTTTGATACTTCAATTTTAAGCTCAGTCCACCAATCTCATTCATTGTAGCCCATCATTTTGATTACTTGTTTCAGCCCAAGAATTGCATAATACGGCCCAAACATAATACAACCCGATCCAAGTCTACTACTTACCTGGTTAATAAAGATATAACCCTAAATACACGGTTGTTAGCATAAACCCTAAACACATACATCCCTTTTTCATCCGCCTACCACACTCCCTTTCCTCTCACCAAACTCTCTCATCACCATATTTTCAATAGCAGATCTATGTATCTCATCTATCAAAAACCGATCACAACAAACTCATCAATCACAGACAACATTTATCTCATCTCCTTCAAACATAACCGAATCATTTACACTCACACCATAGTGTTTCAGTTAACAAACAAACACAACCTTCTGATCTTTTGCTTTCAAATGACCTACGAAGAAGTGATGCAACAGAGGCTTCATGATTCTAGGATGGGTCTGGGCCTCTCGGGTAGGTTTAATTGTTTTTTTTGTGCTTTTCGTTTGAGTTAAAACGAACTAAAGAGAAGAGAATAACATACTTGTTATTTTTCTAATCCTTTTTTATGTTCAGAAATTAATTGAAGTTAAGTCTTCAACATATAGATCGATGATGGTACTTGTTCAATTCAAAAAAAATCTTTGAAAGATTAAAAGATTGAACCGATCTGAGATATCTTGTATTTTTCTTCTTAAGCTTCGAGTCATGTGATTGAAGGTGGTATTTAGAATAGATGTGGGTCGACTGTTGGAGGCTGTGAGATTAGGATAGGATTGGATTTGATGTAGTTTGTTGGACAATGTTCTGCTATTCTTCTTCTTTCATTCTTTTTGGTTATGTTTACTTGGACCGATGACGTTTAGTGACTGAGGTCTCAAATGAGTCTTCTTGGTATTTGGTTTATGGTCATGGTCTCTGCTACTTCTTTTCTCGAAACTTTTCAAAAAATTCTCGAAAGTTTTCTATCAAAAGATTTCGAAAAATTATAAGTTATCGAGAAAATTTTTATCGAGAAAGTTTATCGAGAACTTTTATTATCGAGATCCTTAGTTTTCGAGATCCTTGGTTATCGAGAATATTATTTCGACAGATTAGGGTTTAAGGATTTCGAAACTTTCTTTACAAGAAAGTCCGACCAGTTTCCGGCGATATTTCCGACCATAAAATTCCGACCAACCTTTTTTCCCAGTTTCCGATGTGTTTTCGGATGAGTTTCAACCTTTTATTTAATTTATGTTTCTTTTACTTCGTAGTTAGCTCAAGTTGAGTCGAGTCTTGGCTTAGCAACACCACATTGTACATGTAATTGACTAAGACAATTGACTTTCCACCAGTAAAATATCCCCTATTCAACAAAACTGTGTTTTCTATATCCCTACACCGAACATTATAATCCTTGAAAAGCCCTCTTTGATACTTTTCCTAGGTGCTTACGCCAAGTGGTGGAGGTTTTTGATCCTTTCCCAAGCCTATGGTAATCTATTTGCTATGACAGGTAGTGAGAGATATTTTTCCATTTCCATTTGTGATATATAGATTTATAACATCCGAGAGATGAGAGTATCAAAACACTAAATGTGAGGTGCTAGTGTACAATTTCCGTGCTTATTTTGATTAAGGTAGAACGATCACTTGTTGTAATTACTTTTATATTAATGTTAAATGACCCCTAACTTGTATTTTAATTGGTATAAAAGCTCATTTGCTTGAGGACAAGCAAATCTCAAGTGTGAGGGTATTTGATAAGGAAATATTTGTTACGCTTTTAGGGGGTCATTTAAGCCATAAATCGTGTTATTATTATCAAATATTACTTCAAATCGTTTCTTTTGTCATTTTAGGTACTTTGGACAAGAATTCTAGAAAATGGAGCATTTTGGACGTTTTTGGAGTTATAAGTGAAGAAAACGACAAAGTCAAGAAACCATGCTGGAAAATGTACCTGACGGCGTCAAGAGTCACAAGGTGACCCCGTCACTTGATGAATCAAGAGGAGGATGATTTTTACACTTGACGCACCAGAAAAGAAATCGAAGAATATAACGTGACGGCGTCACGTTATGATTAGTGCAGGCCGTCACGTATTGTCACAAAGAGAGACGGCCCAGAGAGTTTAAAGGGGGACGACGTCAAATAGCTGGCTTGGACGACAAGAAACCCTAATAGCGGCGAGATGATGGCGTCAGATCCCAAAAGCTGACGACGTCACCTTTGTAAATCTATATATAGTTTTGGATTTTTCATTCACTAGTGTGGAAATTTTGTGTAACAAACCCAAGACAATTTTCACAGCTTTCGTAAGTGTTTCAAACCCTTCTTTCATCTATGTTTAATTAAAGATAAGCCTACATTTTAATCATTCAATATGTCTATGTGTTGTTTGATTATCTTTTACGTTTGTCTTTCTTTTAACATGCTAGCTTAGGTTTTTTTAGTGTTTTCTTAGATCTAGTGAAACCTAGCTATTAATTATTGATTGTTGGTTTGTTTGATTGTACTGGGTGATTGATTTCGCGTTAGGCTTAAGAAAACTGGCCAACTTCCTATATGGTAATGTGCTTGAACGTCTTAAGAAACGTTTCTCGGTTGTGTATACCGGTGTTATTGGTTGTTTTTAATGTATAAGTGACTATTGGGGAGGCCATGATAGGATAATAAACGTGTCGTCATAGGAAGAGATAGAAGCTTAAAGAGTTGGGGAAGGACGTACACGCCCCCACGACTGGTATTAAGGAAGACAACCCTTTATCCAAACAATTATAACAAACCTATTAATTAATAAGAGATAGCTATGGAGTAGTGAAATCTAAGTAAACACATTTTCTCATTATAAGAAGTTTCACCAATTTACTTTTCTTGTCATTTTATTTTATTTGCATTATTAGTTATTTAGGTTAGTTGACTAGCAATTAATTCCACCCACTCTTCCAATACCCGAGATTTTTACTTTGCCTTCATTAAAAATATAAAAATACAATAAGAATCATCCCTCACCTTTAGACCTAGTTTACATAGCTTTCAATCCTAACGACACTATTCTCCTAGACAACGATCAATCCCCCGGTACGTTCCACTCACTATACTACATCAGTCAGGTACACTGCCTGGTGGGGATTGCAAGCTTCTCAAGATCCCTTGAGAAGTAAAACCTTTTACATGTGGTTGATGAATACTTTGAGCCTCCAATTGGTGATACACCGGTACCACCAGCCATCGCAGCTTATGTTCCAAACGATCTAAATGGTCCATCTTGTTCTTCTTCAATGGCTCAAGATGCTCCATCAGCAAGTCATTCATCAACTTCATCATACATACAATCTCCTTTCGTACATCAAGGTACTGCAGTCGACGAATCGTTTGAAGTAAATCCATATGCTCCACCTGATGTTGCTCCGTTCAAAGACACATTTGCTCCTGAATCTTCTTCTAAAGCTTCTTCTTCAGGAGATCTTAACACAAGCACATCAGTGTCCTAACCGCAACCACATGATCTTCACTATAATGGGAAATCTACTCAACAGGTGTCCACTCGTAGGCATCTGGACACACTTGCCTCATGGTGCTTTTATAATTCCATACAATTCTATCGTCTCTAAGTATGGGAATTGGCACCATCTCCAGACTGTGCAATGATTATAGCTCTTAGATGGATCCTTAAAGTGAAATCTGATGAGCATGATAACGTTCCGTATACAAGGCAAGGGTTGCTGCTAAGGGTTACCAGTGGTGTGGTGAAACTTCATTTCGCAAGGACAGAATTTCAGCTGACAGATTTCTTCACTAAGGCACTTCCGGGAGAACGATTTCGATTTATTCTCCAGTAACTTGGTTTGGAGAGTCTCATGCCAGTATCACTCAAAAGTCTTCAGGAAGGGAATGAGGAGGAATGGATTCGCTTCAAATATCCTTTTATATAATATAAAACCCATAAAAGAAAAATACAAAAATATAAAACCTATTAAAAAAAAGCCATAAAAATCAGAAAAACTCAAAAATACCAAAAAGAGTTTTTCTCTTAGGCATGTCTTCTGGCATTGTCAGAAGTTCAAAATGTTTTCAAAACATGCCTATATGGCTTGCAGTTATTTCAGACTGCAACCCGTGCTTAAAAAATGGCTTACAGTCATTTCAGGCTGTAACCCGCGCTTCAACATTATGGCTTGCAGTTACTTCAGACTGTAACCCGCGCTTAAATTATGGTTTGCTGTTACTTCAGATAGCAACCCGGTTTTCAAAATCCGTGAAAAACACGTTACCATGTTTTCACTGTGTGCGGATTATCCGAAAAGTTGTACGCTTCAGTGCAACCTTTCTAGTAAAAGAAGAGAAGTCTTCTTTTCCCAAAATCTCTTTCTTCTAAAATTTTTCAAAAGAGATTTTGTGGTGTACAAGGTGGCCATCGGTCTTAAATTTTCTCGAGTACGTTACCACTCATTTTAATGGCTATTAAACGTTAAAAATTGAAAACGGGCCATTAATTGAGGGGGAGCGTATTTGCTCAAAATTTATGCACCTTTCAAAGCTTAGTGCACCAGCCACAGTGAAATTCAAAAAGTGTCTCAAAATCAGTAAAAGTTTAAAATCTTATCACATTTCTCTCCAAAGCTTTTTCGAAAATCATTTAAATCAATTGGGATCACAAAATCTCAAAAGATTTGAAATTTTATGATCGGGGGAGAGAATGTGATTTAAATATGAAAACTGATTTAAAAGTGATATTTTTGGAACTTAAAAGTATGTTTTTGGACTTACGAGAATGCTCCCTTATGTGCTAAAATGTTAAAGATTTTGGATTTTAATCAAAGCACATATTAAGGGGGAGCAAGTGATTAAATGTGATGTTTTTGTACTTGAAAAGATGTTTTTGGACACAAAAGTTTGGTCCCGTATGTGCTAAAATTTTAAAGATTTTGGATTTTAATCAAAGCACATAATGAGGGGGAGCAAGTGATTTAAAATGATGAATAAATGATCTCGAATGTAAGCTCACCCGTATGTGCCAAAGTGTTAAAAACTTTAAAAAAAATTGATTCAATCAATGTGCACATATTTAGGGGGTGCAAGTGGCTAAGAGTCTTTCGCGGGATTTTACAAAATCAAGTAGAAACCGTGAATGGATTATGACTCAGAATTTGACTCATGAATTGACGAAACATGTAAAGTCGTGAATCGAAAAGACCAGTGATGTAAACGTGTCTCGAAGAGGACTGGTCTAAGTAGAAAGTACCGTTTCGAGAAACTCTTCTTAGATGTATACTTTGACGGGTCTAACTTCCTTTTTAAGGAATGTTAACAACTTCAAGTTAGTTATTAGGGCTAGTTATCACCTAAAAGCTGATAATGGATCCCTTTAACTAAGCAACGTAAACGTGTCCCTAGGGTATATGTCTATTAAGAGCCGATCAATTCAAATAAGTGCAACTCACCCCGACATGTGCAAATTTCTTTCTACCTATAAGCACATGTTAAGGGGGAGCATTTGAAAAATGATAAAACTCTCAAAGTGTTAACAAAATGTGTTTCATAATCATAAACACTTTGAGAGAATTTTCAATGATTTGGTTATATGGCGATTGTGGAAAGATACCAAAAGACCGACCAATTTACTTTAAAAGCACGGAGTTATAAGGATGGTAAGGTTAGGTATATGTTCCCATGATCCACCAGAACCGGAGGGATCTTCCCAGGGACAATCCAATAGATAGATTAGAAGTCCTTAGGAATGATTGAAAAAAGGAGAAAAGTGAGAAAGGGAAGAGTGCCGACTGAGACTGAGCTAGGACTGGAACAAACCCAACAAGGTTCTAGTGATGAAGTCTCGGTAAGCAGTGAAGGGGTTGAAGAATTAAAAAGAAATGAAATGAGAAAGGGTGAAAAGAAATAGCCCTCCAATTATTCAACCTTACAGCAGAAACCGGGTTCAATTCATATGCTACTGATTGTTACCAAGGTAACGTCGGTATTGAAGAAAAGACGTCATGGACCCAGTGACGCACTGCACTAAACCTTCCAGCCACTCAAGTTCTCTCAAAAGAGCTTGTTTCATTCTCACGGGGAACCGGTGTAATCTATCGACTTGTCTCTTAGAGCTAGTTGATATTGAAACAGGAGACCCCTCCCTAGTCTCCGAATAGGATAACCAAATGTGCACTTATCGAGTCTAGAGCCAAGAGATGCATCAAAAGATCTCATAGGGACACTTGATACTCAAACACTGGTGGTTCAACATTAAGGACACCAGTTGTAATATTTTGAGTCCTACACAGATCTTAGCAATCTGCCAAGAACACTTATGAGGGAATATACTCATGTATTTCCTAATGATTGAGTGGAAATTCCTGCCAGGGTCAACATCATACAGCCCTGACAGCAGGTCACTTCGGTAATCACTTGTGGGTTACGCTTAGTTTGTACAGTGGTGTTCCAAAAGGTCTACAGTCGTGGGGTGATCTCCAGCGACTCACCTAATCGTTGGTGTACTTCGGTATGTCAGTGAAAGCCCTTTCGGAGGCATCCGATTAGGAACGGCCTTGGTAAGGATTAGAGAAAGTCTTCACACTATGCTGTAGACGATCTCGAAGTCCGAACTTGTAAGTGCCGGTATGTTTATTACTAACCAAGTTTTATGCAGCTCAACATACCAAACTTACCATGTTCACCACCATCACTCTAGTTCCACATGCTCATACCAACATCTAAAAGAAGACGTCAGAACTGTTCAACCGGGAAGATCTACTCAACAAAGATGTATGAGAATGTTGGAGAGGCATAATCACACCAAAGACAAAGAAGTTGACGACTAATGCCGATTGCTGAAAAGATGCAGATTCATCATCTCCTGCTTACACTTCAACATCATAACTCAAGATATCATGATCAAGGAATGGGCTTCGACTATGCTTCCACAACTCTGATGCAGAAGATCATGATCCAGAAAAGTGTAAGCATGACATCACAGAGACAATCACAACATCACAAAGAGACACATACACTCAAAGATGACTTGAAGCTAATTATATGGAAGAAGAACGAAGAGCAAAGTCAAAAGATCATCATATACATCAAGGAAGTCATCTTGAGTCGTTTATCAATGAAGAATCAACAACTACGAGCTACAAAAGAATCTACAAAGATCTCAATGCAAGAATTCAAGAATTTTTCCAGATTCCAGGGGTGACCTCCCTTAGGGGGAGATTGTTAGGAATACGCTTTTTGTATAAGAAAGATTCGGTCACCCCAGATAAGATTAAGCATTGTTTAGCTCATAGTAGTTACAATAGTTAGTTAAACGTAGTTTAGAAGTAGATTAGTTCGCGGAAAAAGGACGGGTCTTTACCCACTGTATACCTGATCCGCAGCCCAAGTGGCACGCCCAAGTGGCAAAACCCATGTACATATAAATACCCTCTCCATCCTTGGAGAGGGTAAGCCTTCTCATAATCTCATTTTCTTTTTTTTTGGTTTTCTCTCTAAGGCTTCACCTATTTCTCTCTCTAACTTTCTCTCTCTACATTTCTTTCTTTTCTTTCTTATATGCAACGAACCAAAACCACAAGTATGAACGTGTTTGTGATGTTATCTAGTGTTCTTCAGGAGTTATATGACTAGCACAAAAACTGTACCACAAACCCTCATGGAGAGACATGAGGGGTATGTATAGGCTCATTACATCACATGTTTGCCTAATGTACTTAAGTAGTCCCTAATGTTACTACTTGTTACATATCTAATCCATTTCTTTTGTGTGACGGTATCTTATATAAAATAGCAAGGCTAACAATCTCCCTCCAAGATATCGTCACACATGAATGGTTACAATGAGACCTATAAATACATTAACAATGTAAAATTACAACAATAGTAAACTATGTTGATGGTGTTGAAGCGCAGAGTCTCTGTAGTCTAGATATTGAGGCAGACTTGAAGTTCTCTCTTCCGACGATCTCGGCGTGTGATCTTTGACACTGACGGCAAAGGTCTTTGTAGCTCTGAACTTCAACTGTAACGGTCTAGTTAGGTTATTACTCCCTCCTAACTAGTGAGCCTTTTTTCTTTCTTCTGCTCCCTCCTGAACTGACAACCTCTTTTATCTCACAGCGGATAAAGTAGATACTAATGAGTTTGCACCATGGTTGTCGTTCTGGGAGCATCATTACAACATAACTCACATAGTATTGCACAGAAGGTTGGTAATAAGCTTCGATGAATACATATACATACTTGGTACATAAAGCACAATTCCCTCGATCAACCAACGTACTGAAGATGAAACACTACTTCTTTTGGCATGTTCTTCTCCCTCCTGATGGTTGCGAGTTATCGGAATCATCATAATCTTGTGTACATGCCATATTACCCGTACTTTACACTTCTGATGCAATATAGATAGACCATGAAAGCATAATTTGTGAGTATATGCTGATAGGATATACTCTCAATACACTTCTCTCAAACCAACCTTAAAACGAACCTCCTTTTAATTCACCGGCTATTAGTAGTGACCACATGTGGAGACAACCCGATATGACCAACTTGAAAATGAAGTAAACATCCCATCTTGTGACTTAATCTTGTATGATAGTGTGACTAAGAACCTATACTGAGCACTACAATATAACTCCTTTAAGCATAGATAGAGACATATACTCAAGACATCAAATAGTATATGAACTCTCCGCCTCTTGAACTATCCACAACTGCGTGTGACACTGAGTACTNTATTACCCGTACTTTACACTTCTGATGCAATATAGATAGACCATGAAAGCATAATTTGTGAGTATATGCTGATAGGATATACTCTCAATACACTTCTCTCAAACCAACCTTAAAACGAACCTCCTTTTAATTCACCGGCTATTAGTAGTGACCACATGTGGAGACAACCCGATATGACCAACTTGAAAATGAAGTAAACATCCCATCTTGTGACTTAATCTTGTATGATAGTGTGACTAAGAACCTATACTGAGCACTACAATATAACTCCTTTAAGCATAGATAGAGACATATACTCAAGACATCAAATAGTATATGAACTCTCCGCCTCTTGAACTATCCACAACTGCGTGTGACACTGAGTACTACAATGTAACTCCTTAAAGTGATAGATATAACCCGTGAGCACTACAATGTAACTCCTTACAGCGGGTATAACTAGATAATCCAAGTCTTAATCACTATCATTTCCCGTGAATGCACAAACAAGTATCTTCGAAAGTCATGCATCCAACCACCCCTAGACTTTGAGATAAATAAGTACTATTTTTAAATGCCACTTCAAAATCAAATCACTAATACCGTACAAAAACCCCGTAGTCATTTTGTCAAATGAACCAATTCTAGCTGTGAACTTATGTATCCCCGTGAAATTTTTAAATACCAAAATACCATTCTTAATAAACGTTATCAAAAATTTTATCCAAATAATTGAGTTCGGATTATGATTTTTGATACTTCAATTTTAAGCTCAGTCTACCAATCTCATTCATTGTAGCCCATCATTTTGATTACTTCTTTCAGCCCAAGAATTGGATAACACGGCCCAAACATAATACAACCCGATCCAAGTCTACTACTTACCCGGTTAATAAAGATATAACCCTAAATACACGGTTGTTAGCACAAACCCTAAACACATACATCCCTTTTTCATCCGCCTACCACACTCCCTTTGCTCTCACCAAACTCTCTCATCACCATATTTTCAATAGCAGATCTATGTATCTCATCTATCAAAAACCGATCACAACAAACTCATCAATCACAGACAACATTTATCTCATCTCCTTCAAACATAACCGAATCATTTACACTCACACCATAGTGTTTCAGTTAACAAACAAACACAACCTTCTGATCTTTTGCTTTCAAATAACCCACGAAGAAGTGATGCAACAGAGGCTTCATGATTCTAGGATGGGTCTCAGCCTATCGGGTAGGTTTAATTGTTTTTTTTTTTGTGCTTTTCGTTTGAGTTAAAACGAACTAAAGAGAAGAGAATAACATACTTGTTATTTTTCTAATCCTTTTTTATGTTTGGAAATTAATTGAAGTTAAGTCTTCAACATATAGATCGATGATGGTACTTGTTCAATTCAAAAAAAATCTTTGAAAGATTAAAAGATTGAACCGATCTGAGATATATTGTATTTTTCTTCTTAAGATTCGAGTCATGTGATTGAAGGTGGTATTTAGAATAGATGTGGGTCGACTGTTGGAGGCTGTGAGATTAGGATAGGATTGGATTTGATGTAGTTTGTTGGAAAATGTTCTGCTATTCTTCTTCTTTCATTCTTTTTGGTTATGTTTACTTGGACCGATGATGTTTAGTGACTGAGGTCTCAAATGAGTCTTCTTGGTATTTGGTTTATGGTCATGGTCTCTGCTACTTCTTTTCTCGAAACTTTTCAAAAAATTCTCGAAAGTTTTCTATCAAAAGATTTCAAAAAATTATAAGTTATCGAGAAAATTTTTATCGAGAACTTTTATTATCGAGATCCTTAGTTTTCGAGATCCTTGGTTATCGAGAATATTATTTCGACAGATTAGGGTTTAAGGATTTCGAAACTTTCTTTACAAGAAAGTCCGACCAGTTTCCGACGATATTTCCGACCATAAAATTCCGACCAGCCTTTTTTCCCAGTTTCCGATGTGTTTTCGGATGAGTTTCAACCTTTTACATGACCACTTTATTCACGGATGGTTCTAAAGTCACTAAAGATGAAATAACAGTTAACAAGAATCTGTTATTTTGACATAAAGGACGAAAAAAACAGATTCGTGAAACCGATTGGATTAAAGTTTGGGACTTTTTGACCATTTGATACATTAAAAACATGAGATGAAACTGTTAACCATAAAAGGATGAGAAAAAAATTTCTCAGATCTGAAAATTTTGGGTAAAAACAGCTTCAAAAACAGATTCGAATCCACACAAATCAATAAAGTACCAACCTTGGCTCTGATACCAATTGTAGGATCGAAAGTATATATGATTTATGTGGTTCGGGAGGTCGAGGTTGATCAAAGATGATGAAAGTATTCATCTTTCTAGCGAGAGAAAGTAGAGAGAGGGTGGAGAAAATGGAACTTTATTAATAAGAATGAAACAATACACAATTTCCCACACCCCTCATGGAGAGACATGAGGGGTATTTATAGGCTCATTACATCACATGTTTGCCTAATGTACTTATGTAGTCCCTAATGTTACTACTTGTTACATATCTAGTCCATTTCTTTTGTGTGACGGTATCTTATATAAAATAGCAAGGCTAACAAGAGGCATTAGGATAACCCATGTTTTACACCTGTTTATATAATTACATTGACTTCATTGGTCAAGTAATTCTCCCACACCTTAGCGATGTACTCATTTTTAGTACACGATACCCCTAGTATACCCGTCAGAGCCTATCTTTTTCGTTTATAACTTTAAGCATTTTACTTAAAGGAAGAATTTGTTTACAATCCACCCCCAAATGTACACTCAAATCGCCTTAGCCTTCCTTGTATGCACTCATCTTTAGTGCATTATTGTTATTTGTTTAAACGCTTTGTTAATTGTCTAATTGGTTACATGGTTGCTAAGTCGAGTCATATCTTGTACATATTGTTTTGGGACGATTGGGATTTATGGGTAAAGTACTAGTGTTATGGAGTAATGGGGAAGAACATCAATTATTATCCCCATATGTGCGTTAATGTTTTTAAAGTACTCCAAAGGTTTCGATTATCTTGATTCGAGTCTTTATTTTGATTCATGTAAAAGTTCAAGTGTAAGGGGAGAACCGAGCCCCCTTGATGTATTATTTTGGATGGTAGGGCAAGAATGTATGAAAAAAAAAACAACAAGAAAAACGAAAAAAAATTGGAAAAAGACAAGTGAAAAAAAACATACGGACTACCATCCTGTTCCTTTTATTTAATTTATATTTCTTTTACTTCGTAGTTAGCTCAAGTTGAGTCGAGTCTTGGCTTAGCAACACCACATTGTACATGTAATTGACTAAGACAATTGACTTTCCACCAGTAAAATATCCCCTATTCAACAAAACTGTGTTTTCTATATCCCTACACCGAACATTATAATCCTTGAAAAGCCCTCTTTGATACTTTTTCTAGGTGCTTACGCCAAGTGGTAGAGGTTTTTGATCCTTTCCCAAGCCTATGGTAATCTATTTGCTATGACAGGTAGTGAGAGATATTTTTCCATTTCCATTTGTGATATATAGATTTATAACATCCGAGAGATGAGAGTATCAAAACACTAAATGTGAGGTGCTAGTGTACAATTTCCGTGCTTATTTTGATTAAGGTAGAACGATCACTTGTTGTAATTACTTTTATATTAATGTTAAATGACCCCTAACTTGTATTTTAATTGGTATAAAAGCTCATTTGCTTGAGGACAAGCAAATCTCAAGTGTGAGGGTATTTGATAAGGAAATATTTGTTACGCTTTTAGGGGGTCATTTAAGCCCTAAATCATGTTATTATTATCAAATATTACCTCAAATCGTTTCTTTTGTCATTTTAGGTACTTTAGACAAGAATTCTAGAAAATGGAGCATTTTGGACGTTTTTGGAGTTATAAGTGAAGAAAACGACAAAGTCAAGAAATCATGCTGGAAAATGTACCTGACGGCGTCAAGAGTCACAAGGTGACCCCGTCACTTGATGAATCAAGAGGAGGATGATTTTTACACTTGACGCACCAGAAAAGAAATCGAAGAATATAACGTGACGGCGTCACGTTATGATTAGTGCAGGCCGTCACGTATTGTCACAAAGAGAGACGGCCCAGAGAGTTTAAAGGGGGACGACGTTAAATAGCTGGCTTGGACGACAAGAAACCCTAATAGCGGCGAGATGACGACGTCAGATCCCAAAAGCTGACGACGTCACCTTTGTAAATCTATATATAGTTTTGGATTTTTCATTCACTAGTGTGGAAATTTTGTGTAACAAACCCAAGACAATTTTCACAGCTTTCGTAAGGGTTTCAAACCCTTCTTATTCTATGTTTAATTAAAGATAAGCCTACATTTTAATCATTCAATATGTCTATGTGTTGTTTGATTATCTTTTACGTTTGTCTTTCTTTTAACATGCTAGCTTAGGTTTTTTTAGTGTTTGCTTAGATCTAATGAAACCTAGCTATTAATTATTGATTGGTGGTTTGTTTGATTGTACTGGGTGATTGATTTCGCGTTAGGCTTAAGAAAACTGGCCAACTTCCTATATGGTAATATGCTTGAACGTCTTAAGAAACGTTTCTCGGTTGTGTATACCGGTGTTATTGGTTGTTTTTAATGTATAAGTGACTATTGGGGAGGCCATGATAGGATACTAAATGTGTCGTCATAGGAAGAGATAGAAGCTTAAAGAGTTGGGGAAGGACGTACACGCCCCCACGACTGGTATTAAGGAAAACAACCCTTTATCCAAACAATTATAACAAACCTATTAATTAATAAGAGATAGCTATGGAGTAGTGAAATCTAAGTAAACACATTTTCTCATTATAAGAAGTTTCACCAATTTACTTTTCTTGTCATTTTATTTTATTTGCATTATTAGTTATTTAGGTTAGTTGAGTAGCAATTAATTCCACCCACTCTTCCAATACCCGAGATTTTTACTTTTCCTTCATTAAAAATACAAAAATACAATAAGAATCATCCCTCACCTTTAGACCTAGTTTACATAGCTTTCAATCCTAACGACACTATTCTCCTAGACAACGATCAATCCCCCGGTACGTTCCACTCACTATACTACATCAGTCAGGTATACTGCCTGGTGGGGATTGCAAGCTTCTCAAGATCCCTTGAGAAGTAAAACCTTTTACATGGTTGTAAAACCACGCATCAATACAGAAGACATGTGCCGCATAAAGATACATGATACGCCGCATCTGAAGACGGTGTACGAATATTCTAGAATATAATAATCTTGGACCCCACGCGAAGTTACCTATATAAGCCGCATCAACTTAATTGATGCGCCGCATCGATCCTCTGAATTGAAACTACAATACCTCATTGTATAGCCGAATTTAGTATGCAAGAAAACCCTAAGGAGAAGAATACAGTCGATTTGACAGCACAAGACACCACCCACATGAAGATTTCATAGCAGTAAGAAGGTCCTGCTAGTGTTTAATTCGTTAAGTAGTTTTGTTTTATTGTAATAGTACACTATAATCCATCAGGATTCTTGGGCTTGTGGCCGCCATACTGCTCCTCTTAATAGTGCTTTCCATCGATTATCAGTTTATTTGATGTCTATTTGGCTCTTGTTATATGTGTATTGATAACCTCTGTGTCTAGTTGTGACTTGTTTGCGCTACCATAACCTTAAATGATTACTTCACTAGCATTATAAGTTAAAGTGTAAGCCCTTAAAAAAGGTTAAATAATATAGACATAAATGATCATTAAGAGTTTACTCGCCTATAATAGATACCAATGAGAGATAATAGATTTTAAAACTCATCATATAAAACTAGCAATAAAACAAGTGGCAAGCTACTTAATCGTTCGTCAGGCCTCTTATCTGTATCTGTTATCTATCTGTGTACGTGTTAGCCTATCGCTTATTCGACTCAATAGTTTAATTTCTGTTAATCAACTCAAATCGTGCAAGTCTCTCAGGCTGAAGCCCCTTGTGTTAGATTAGGTTTTTAGAACTAACTTAGGAATTAATATACTGATAGACATTCTAGGTGTTAACGTTCCATTCTTAGTGATCGACACACTACTTACCAAATAGCTACATTGATCGGGTACATTGCTCGTTAGTGTGTGTTAAAAAATAAATCGGCTAAATATAAATTTAAAACTTGAAAAGAATAATAATCCTATTTTACAATGATAACACATGCACATCACCTACGTGTGAATCTTTTTAATGCCACTTTCGGGTTCTGAGTTACCAAATTCAGGAATAGATGGAAACTTAGTGAACAAGTGTACAAAATATTTTGTGTGTAAATAAAAGATATCAAATAGTGTTATTGTTTTAACAGATTTGCATATCGTTTTATTTTTCAGCTAATATTTGATCTTGGTGACCAAGACAGGTTTAAACTATAAAATAAACTTCTATCATTAATTTTCAACATCCAAAAACTGTAGCTCATAAGCTATCGTATTCCAGCAGTCTAGTCGACCAAGAACCCGGCCACATCTTTTCGATGAATTTCAGGCAAGTTTGTTAGGTCTGGCTGTACAACAGCTTTGGATGTTGTACCTTGGGAAACAGGCGGCGAATATGTTTTTCAGGGACTCATGTTAAACATGAGCCTCGTGCCATGACCTTTATTGAATTATTCATTTATCGTTCATAGAGTCTATCTTCTGCTTCTACCCATTCTGTCTGTTTTATTTTTCTCTTAATTATTTATTGATTGTAATCTGATTTTATAAATAAAAGTGTACACCATTTACTAAAATCTTAAAACAGATTATGTGTTACAGAATTAAAACACTTTCGTTAAATCAAATTAATTTTAATTAACAGATTTGTATACAAACTGTTTTTCTGCCGAAACCAAGATTGATTTTCTTTGTAAAACCAGTTTTTTAAGAATCAGGATTTTAATTAACAGATTTGGTGTACAGATCTAAAATGATTTTATAAGCAGTTAATTTTATCAGTTTATATTGAAACGAAGATTGTGTCTCTTTTAAATTGATTTATTTAATTTGATTATTTATTTGGTTTAATTTTATCTACATTCATTAACACAAAGATTGAGTTTCTTTGAAGCAGATTCGGTACATATTTTAAGAAATCACGATAGAATTTCTTAGATACTGACTTTATAACAGTTTTCTTAACTATTTGCGTTGATTTGAATTTCAGGATGACAATTGACGCTACTCCTGTGACTACTACTGTGAATTTACCTGGTGCGCCAGTTACCAGCATGGTTGTTAATCATGTTGAGAAACCAGAGAAATTCAATGGGTAGAATTTTAAGAGGTGACTACAGAAAATGTTCTTCTATCTCACTACTTTGAACCTTGCGCAGTTCTTAAAAGAGTATCCACCTCAAGTGGAACCTATGAAAGAAGGTCAATCCTCTAATCAAAAGGTTGTTCAAGCCATGGAAGCATGGAAACATTCAGACTTTTTGTGTCACAACTATGTTCTGAATGGTTTGGTGGACTCTTTGTACAACGTTTACTGCAAGACCAATACTGCCAAAGAATTGTGGGAGTCATTGGAATGCAAGTACACGAATGAGGATGCATGTAGAAAGAAGTTCGTGGTAGATCATTTTTTGGATTATGATAACGCTCTAATTATACATATTTATTCCATCGATTATATATTATTTATCTATTATATTATATAGAATATCACACTATTTGTGTAGAATTGGTACTAATCTGGTTGCAGGATAGAACGAGAGAAGAAAGTTAGAAATACCACTAAAAAGATGATTAAATGAAAAATATAAGAAAGGATGGACTTGAAATGAAAATATACAAGTATGAAAGACCCAAGTACGCCGGTCTTACGACTATGTGTGGCATACTTGTTTGGCGGGTAAAAGAAATTGAAAATATGCGAAGTACGGCGCACTTTCTACGAAGTGCGGCGCACTAACTTGACAGTTACAAAACATAGTTAATATTTGCATTCATTGTGAGGCTGATCACTTGTCCTCATTTACTGAATTATGGAGTTGAATTAGGTCAAGTTGTGCTTAGAAAAGAAGAGTACGAAGCAGAGAAAAAGGGGGGCAACACTAACGAGAAGTAGGGAAAGTATACCACATTAGATTGGTGAACTCATACCAAGTTCACTATAACGAGGGTCGAGGTTGTGATTTTATTACTGTGACAGAGTGTAGAAAATGAGCCTAGAGAGTTATCTCTGTGAAATCTAGTGTTCTTTCGTTGTAATCACTTTGGCACACTTTTCAACTTTGTCGAATTGAATTATGAAGTTTATGAAATTCATGTTGAATGTTATGAGTTTTGTTATTACAATAATGGAGTAGCCTTTATATGTTTATTTGGGTGATTTAGTTATATGGTCGTTTGCAATGTAATGTACGCTTGCTATTGATACTATGCTTAAGTTTAATTGATGAGACTATGCTTGGATCATTGTTGANTGTTTTAAGAATTCACGATAGAATTTCTTAGATACTGACTTTATAACAGTTTTCTTAACTATTTGCGTTGATTTGAATTTCAGGATGACAATTGACGCTACTCCTGTGACTACTACTGTGAATTTACCTGGTGCGCCAGTTACCAGCATGGTTGTTAATCATGTTGAGAAACCAGAGAAATTCAATGGGTAGAATTTTAAGAGGTGACAACATAGAATGTTCTTCTATCTTACTACTTTGAACCTTGCGCAGTTCTTAAAAGAGTATCCACCTCAAGTGGAACCTATGAAAAAGGTCAATCCTCTAATCAAAAGGTTGTTCAAGCCATGGAAGCATGGA
Source organism: Artemisia annua (assembly GCA_014162995.1). Taxonomy (NCBI): domain Eukaryota; kingdom Viridiplantae; phylum Streptophyta; class Magnoliopsida; order Asterales; family Asteraceae; genus Artemisia; species Artemisia annua. The sequence continues at coordinate 12,823 of LBNU01016326.1, read as the reverse complement.
AACATTCAGACTTTTTGTGTCACAACTATGTTCTGAATGGTTTGGTGGACTCTTTGTACAACGTGTACTGCAAGACCAATACTGCCAAAGAATTGTGGGAGTCATTGGAATGCAAGTACACGAATGAGGATGCATGTAGAAAGAAGTTCGTGGTAGATCATTTTTTGGATTATGATAACGCTCTAATTATACATATTTATTCCATCGATTATATATCATTTATCTATTATATTATATAGAATATCACACTATTTGTGTAGAATTGGTACTAATCTGGTTGCAGGATAGAACGAGAGAAGAAAGTTAGAAATACTACTAAAAAGATGATTAAATGATAAATATAAGAAAGGATGGACTTGAAATGAAAATATACAAGTATGAACGACCCAAGTACGCCGGTCTTACGACTATGTGTGGCATACTTGTTTGGCGGGTAAAAGAAATTGAAAATACGCGATGTACGGCGCACTTTCTATGAAGTGCGGCGCACTTAACTTGACAGTTACAAAACATAGTTAATGTTTGCATTCATTGTGAGGCTGATCACTTGTCCTCATTTACTGAATTGTGGAGTTGAATTAGGTCAAGTTGTGCTTAGAAAAGAAGAGTACAAAGCAGAGAAAAAGGGGGGCAACACTAACGAGAAGTAGGGAAAGTATACCACGTTAGATTGGTGAACTCATACCAAGTTCACTATATCGAGGGTCGAGGTTGTGATTTTATTACTGTGACAGAGTGTAGAAAACGAGCCTAGAGAGTTATCTCTGTGAAATCTAGTGTGCTTTCGTTGTAATCACTTTGGTACACTTTTCAACTTTGTCGAATTGAATTATGAAGTTTATGAAATTCATGTTGAATGTTATGAGTTTTGTTATTACAATAATGGAGTAGCCGTTATATGTTTATTTGGGTGATTTAGTTATATGGTCGTTTGCAATGTAATGTACGCTTGCTATTGATACTATGCTTAAGTTTAATTGATGAGACTATGCTTGGATCATTGTTGAATGTTTGATGTATCTCTGTGGTAGAAGTAGGTCGAAAGAGTCTGCCATTTTGGTATTATTTCAAGGTGTTTGTCTATGGCAACTTGGTGTTAACCTTGTAGAAATTGGTCGACAAAACATTTACCAACCCATCCATGATCTTGTTTAATGCCTTATCTCATGTCTAACGAACTTGATGAGGAAATTGGCTTATGTATACTTCTGTTATGAACCATTCTTAATGCATTTGATATATTGAGAATCATAGGTCGAAAGGGTTTCTTAATATGTTGGATAGTTATAGGTACGAGTGTTAACCATGCATCTCTTGCTTATATATCTTGTTCATGATTGCTTGCTTATCATTCACATGCTACTTCCATGTTTCTTAGCCTAAATAAACATATCTTTTAATCATATAAAACAATCAATCTAAATTGCTAGTCTTTGGATAAGTGACAATCTAGAGACTTTACTTTAACACAATTGCTAACTTGGCTTTTCTACAATCTCTTGGGACGACCTGGTCTGTTAGGAATACGTTATTCACATTAAAGACTCGGTCACCCCGAGTATATTCAAGCGTCAAGTAGCTCGTAGTATTTATCGTAGTAGTTAGTAGATTAATAGTTTATTAGTATGTAAATAGTATTCGTGGAGTGAGTCGGGTCTTTACCCACTATGCTCGCTCTACAGCCTGTTTCATGAGGCACTAAGGACTTTGTATAAATACCCTCTCCCACCCAAGGGAGAGGGTTGGACCTTTCATTAATCTAATATTCTCATCTTTCACTTTCTCTCTCTAAGGTTCCACTTTCTCTCTCTAGCTCTATATACTAAACGCCACATACAAATCCACCATATGAACATGTTTGTGACTTAATGATTATGCTACAATTGGTATCAAGAGCCAAGGTTTCACCCTAGGGCCTTGCTTAGTCGGATTTGGTGGAGTTTTTAGTGTTTTAGTTAGTTAGAAAAAGTTCTCTTATTCTACCTCTTGGTTTGATCTTGTTAGTGATATTGGATGTGTTATGGACGTACTTTCTTGATTAGTGGTGTTTGTTTTACTTAGTTCTTCAGTTGGTTAGGTTAAATCGTTCGTTGGTTGGGTTTTTGAAGTGATTTGGGTGATTCTTCTTGGTAGCGTTTACCTTCTCTGCCTCACGTTCTTGGTAGCGTTTTGCTCTGGACTTCAGCGTTTAGTTATTGCGTTTAGTAGGATTTACTATATTTGGACATAAGGACAAAACACTAGATAGCGACTGTTTCAGCGTTTAGTGGTTTCAGCGTTTAGTGATTTCAGCGTTTAGTGGTTTCAGCGTTTAATGGCTTCAGCGTTTAGTGGCTTCAGCGTTTAGTGGCTTCAGCGTTTAGTGGTTTCAGCGTTTAACTATTCTAGCGTTTAGCTCCCACCAGCGTTTAGCTTCTTCCAGCGTTTATCTCTCTCAAGCATCTTGTGTTTAAGTGTGAGACTGCCTTAATGGAACCTATGTGCTCAAATCTTTAAGGGAAGGAGTTGCTTCAGTCACATAAATTGTTTGATAACGCTGAAAGAAGTTGCACAAAATGTTTTCGACAACTTCATTCACCTCTCTCGACACTTTTAGAGGGGACTGAATACAAGATAGGATACGAACGTGCATTTGCTACGTTATTTGGTCAAGAGGTTTCATCAACTCGAAATTCACTCTGGAATATGACCATTAATGTCAGATGACGAAAAAGTGTTTTGCCAATCACACGGGAATTGAGGTTGATACGTTCAGAGATACACTCATCCAACTTATGGACAAAGTGAAAAGATTCATTGAAGAAAAAATACAGCATATGCCTGCACATGATGACAAGGTGAAAGCATGTAGGGTACAATCATGTGATGGTGTTGGTGACTCGGGTATAGCATCGGATGTTGGGTCAGGTGTCACAATATGCAACGAATCGGAGACTGATAAGCTTGACACACCCTACAACTCTGTGATTTGTGATACTCCAGACATGGACACAGACTTCAGACTGGTATATGAACATGTAAAACATGATGAGGTACCTCTATCAAAACATCCTAATGTGCATCCCAATGAACTTCAGCATCCTAATCAATCTAAGCTCACTTATGACACAAATTTGTTGGAAAAGACTGATAGCAATACCATGTCTATCTCAACAAATTTGAGTCATAAAGGGGGAGAGAGTGATCAGGATGCTGAATGCAATGATGAGTCAAGTTCATTACTTGAAGCTGAGGTGTTCAAACCTAACGATATGATTCATAAAGAAGTTTTTAATGAACTTTCAAACAGATTCGTACAACTTGAAAAACGTTGTATTTCACTTGAAATCGCAATGCAACAAAAGGATGAAAGTTTAAAAACTAACCAATCATGTAAAAATCCAGAACTTCCTAATTTCCAGGAATTCTTTATGATTAATGATTTGAAAGCTCGTCTTGAAGCAAAAAACTTGTCTATCATCAACCTGAAAAACCGTATCACGAAAATGTATGCTATGTGTGATGATGTTAACGCTAAACATGATAGTGATATTATTACAACTAGAAATGGTGAATTCGAACTTACTGTTGCTAATTTAATCCTGGAAAATGAGTCTCTAAAAACGGGTTGTAAAAACTTGAATGAATTTATGAAAGAAAAACAAGCTAAGTCTATAGAAGAAATTACTTCCTTGATAGCTCAAAATGATGAATTCAAGGCTCAACTTTAGGAAAAGGTGTTCTCAATTACAGCACTTAGAAACGAGCTTAGAAAAGCAACAGGGTATAGTGTGAACACTAAGTTTGCAAAACCATCAATCTTGGGGAAACCAGCTTTAACATCGAATAGAAACCAATCAATTGTTATACAATTGACTGTGTTTAGATCTAAATGACCAAAATTTTCTAAAACCTGGTTTGCCTCCCAAGTTGATGAGCAACAAGTTTTGACAAAATCAATCACTTCACACGCCAATTCAGAGGTCAAAGGTTATAATACTCACTATAAGTCTCAAGCTCATAAGTCATATGGTATGAAGTTCAAAACACATAATGGTATTAACCAACAAACTAGATTCAGAAACATTAACAAATCTGCTGGACCTAAGAAACAAACACACAGAAGAATAGGAAACCCTCCTAATAGGATGATCTGAACATGATAAGATGTACAAAGTTAGATTCAGGTTTAAGTGGGTTCCAACGGGTAGAATGTTTGTAATGAACGGATACAAATGGTCATGTGCTCATGAACCCATATCAAATACCAAGAATGACAAGGAACCCCCAAATGGCTCTAAATCTTACTCAGTTAATCCATATACTTGTGCATCCACCCATCTTAAAAGTGCAGATCATTATCATCCAAGTGGTAATCCGTCTTCTGGCTATAGTACAATAAGAACCAAAGTATGGATACCTAAGGCTCTGAGATCTCCTAATCTAGGAAATCAGAACTCTCAATCTTGAGCGTGGCATTCCAAGACTCCTGATTATCTCTTTTCAGGACTCGGTCTTCAATTTGAATGGACGCCAGTGTCTGTTCTTCCCGTATCCTTGTACATATCTTATATATTATAGAATAAATCTTATTATTTTTTTGGGTAAGCATGTTTTTTTGGCATTGATAACATTTACGGTCCTAGAAATGTCATTCAATAATGGCACGGGTCTTTAAATGAAGTTCGAACAAAATTACAAAACATGTCTTTATTTGTGTCTTTATTTCATGAGCAATGTGTGCTTCATGGTCATTACATCTAGGATTACTTTATATCCGGGTTTATGTTGATATCTCTGTGATTCTCCTAAGTCAATCACTGCACTTTGTTTTGCAACCCAGTTAGTGTTTGAGGGGGAGAGTTTAAATGCTTGGTGTTGATTGGTGTTGTATAATTGATGTGATACTGCCTGGATGTGTCTCTTATGCTTCTGGCTGTTGTTTTGTGCTTATCTTGTAGTCTAATGGCTTGAACTTTTCCTGTGGTCATTGTGTTCTCTAAGTATAAGGGCCTATTAGTATTTATGGTTAACTTGCAAGTACAAGGGTCTGTTTTGCAATAAAGTGAAAGTTTTACAAGAATATATATACTCCCTTGAGGCAGCGTTTAGATCACTTTTCCATATACCCTTTTGCTTCAAAAACACTAAACGCTAGCGATTCATTAACTAATCACTGTGAAAGACATTAAAAGAACTTGTTGTAAGTACTTTAGGTATGTGTCTCGCTATAGTGTGATTAGTGTCCATTCATTACTACATTATACAAAATCTAATTTCAGTGATACACTTGATCTAGGTTTCAAGGGATTTCGTAACTGCCGTGAATAGGTTAGTATGATGTGTTAATGGTGGAGTGATCTTGTTTCGTTATGTGTCTGCGTGTGCATCTGGTCTCGTGAATTATGGGGTGTTTCATGTTTTTGGTTATTATTATTGCTATTGTGATGATTTGTTGTGATATGTGTTAATATGTTGTGGGTCTGAAGTGATTCGAGTGGTTGTAGCAGGTCTTGGGTATATAGGTGCTAATTTGATGGGTTGCGTTTAGTAGTTTCTTGATGGCGTTTTATCTGCAATGGTGATATTCTTGATAGCGTTTACTGATGTTCTTGATAGCGTTTACCTATCTGTTTCTTGATAGCGTTTACTTCTCTTAATAGCGTTTATTTCATAGATTCTAGATAGCGTTTACCTCTTGGACTATTGATAGTGTTTACCTCATGAACTGTTAGCGTTTACCTCATGAACTGTTAGCGCTTACCTGAGTCATTCATTAGTGTTTATCTTTTGAACTCTTGAGTAGCGTTTATCTGCTGTTATGATATTTTCGATAACATTTACCTCTCAGTTTCTTGATAGCGTTCACTGCTCATGATAGTATTTACCTCATAGACTCTAGATAGCGTTTACCTCTTGAACTCTAGAGAGCGTTTGCCTCATGTATATCTGATAGCGTTTACCTCATGAAAACTTGTTAGCGTTTATCTGCAGTACTGATAGTGTTTACATATTGAATTCTCTATAGCGTTTACCTACATTCCTGATAGCGTTTACCTCATGAATTCATGATGGCGTTTAATTAGAGCTCTTGGTAGCGTTTAGATATGGATTAGGCTAGCGTTTAACTCTTCACCTCCCTGTGTCTTTAGTTGTGTTTGGTGCTACTTCCTGTGGTATTGTTTGCCTTGGCCCTAGCGTTTAACTCTGTTGATTAGGATAGGGCTTAGGACCATGTTCCTTTGTTCCTTGCGTAGGTTGGCCTCTGTTTGTTATTATGTCTTGTCATTTGGACTTATTGTTACTTACGTTATGCCCCATGGTTGTCCCCGTATCATGTATTGCTTGTTTTTTTTAGTAAATTTGTCATCTCCATGAATATACATATATGTGCTAAGTGATGGTCTCGTATTATTTGCTTGCTATTTGTATACATTAGTGTCATAATACCTTATGTCTGTCAGCACTGTGTGTTCTTGTGATATAATTTACTCGGCATGATGTCGGGGAGTACACTCTCATCTAACAAAGCGCTATACCATTCGTTCTTTCTTTTGTATATTGTGGTGGTGCAGATCCAATGACGGACTCTAATGTTGAGGGATCATCAGAGCAAACACCCGCTCCACCTACGCGTACAGATGATGAGATTCTATCCTACGACAAGTGGGTGGCAATAGGGAAAAGTAACTGTTACTTGAAAGCCGACAAACCTCAGAATCATCCAATATTCAGAATTTCTCTGGATTTGCTCAAGGAAACAACTTTCTTCCATGCATTCACCGCATCTGCTACCATTCCCTCAATCTACATACAACAGTTCTGGAACACTATGAGCTGTGATAAGGTCTCTGGAATCTACAGATGTAAGTTAGATGATCAGTGGGTAGTGATTAATAAAGAAACACTGGGAAGTGCACTCAAAANTACGACAAGTGGGTGGCAATAGGGAAAAGTAACTATTACTTGAAAGCCGACAAACCTCAGAATCATCCAATATTCAGAATTTCTCTGGATTTGCTCAAGGAAACAACTTTCTTCCATGCATTCACCGCATCTGCTACCATTCCCTCAATCTACATACAACAGTTCTGGAACACTATGAGCTGTGATAAGGTCTCTGGAATCTACAGATGTAAGTTAGATGAGCTGTGGGTAGTGATTAATAAAGAAACACTGGGAAGTGCACTCAAAATCATGCCTACTGGAGACAACATTTTATTCACACCTCCACCAAACCCTTCTGCTATTCTGGAATTCATCAATGAATTAGGATACCCGGTTGAGGCTACAACATTGTCCTCCGTCACCACCAATGACATGTATCAACCCTGGAGAGCTATCATGACTCTCATCAACCTGTGTTTAACCGGCAAAACCTCTAGATGCGAGAGACTTTGAGCTCCTTCATTTCAGATTCTCTGGGGAGTGGTCTACAAAAAGGACATTGATTTCGTTGAACGGATCTGGGAAGAATTTTCTCATTCAATTCATTCATTTCTTGAAGATAAAGCAAATCTAGCGGCGCACAAGAATAGCAAGAAGAAGTCAACCAAGCTCCTAATACCTAGCATCAGATTCACCAAGCTAATCATCAATCATCTCCAACATACACTACACTTTCATCCCAGAAGCGGATCCCCACTACATCAATCAACTGATGAAAATGCTGTCGGGTACTTAAAATATGCGGCAAAAGGAACCAACAAGATAAACTTTGGAATGGCAATACCCACATCCTTACTCGCTCAGAGCATACTTAAAGCCCCATACTACGATGAGTATCTTCAACTGTTGACGGCTAGTCAAGATACTTCAGCGGGTACACATTCCAAATCTACCAAGTCTGGTCAACTGACAACTAAGAAGCGTAAAGGGACTTCTACCACAGTAGCTCCTTCGGGACGTTCCAAGAAGAGCAAACATGGTAGTGAAGACAAGAAGTCAGTTTCAAAGAAAGCCAAGTCAAAGGAACTGACATCTGCTAATGATCCCGAACGTGAGCAAACGCCACCTGAAGAAGATGCAATGATCCAACAGGCAGTGATAGAAAGTCTCAAAACCGCTGTCCATCCTATCACGGGTGTGAGCATCAAAGAGCCTGAATCAGGAACAATACAGCAATTACCACTTGTTGAAGGCAAAGGAAAGGAAGTAGCTACAGAAGAACAAGCTGCACAAACCTTATTGTAAATCTCATCTACGGCATCCAAATCAACAACAACAACATCACAATTCATCTTCAAAAGACGATCACCTGAGCCATCCACTGCCAAAACCTCACAGTCACCAAGTCTGGTGCAGAAAGCAGACTCTAGTGAGTCAGAAGCTGAAACTGACTTATCACTGAAGGGCGAAGAATCAAAAGTAGCAACAACAGATGTCACCAGTGACAAGCCCTTTCAAGAACATGAAGTAATGACTGAAACACCACTAGAAACTCTTCATGATGAGTTTATGTCCTAAGCTTATCCCGATGTGCATCATGATCTCAAGTTAAAATCGGATGACCAGAAGATTGCGGTAGAACCTGATAGCTCAACAGGTACCCTTGCCTCCTACAAGAATCTTGAAACATATGGCGATCAATTCCTGGTAGATAAGCCCCATGAATCTGAGGTTGACAAATCAAGTGATGAGCATGAAGAAGCCATTTCAATGGTAGATGTTCCTATTCAACAAGATGCATCCACAACTCCCACTCTTACAATACCAACTTCTACTGCTGGAACCACCACAACAGATCCAACTCAGGCTATGACCACTCCAGCAATATCTATATCTACCACCAGGACCACAGCTTATCCCACCACTGAACAGAAATCCCAACCTACACTAGATGACGTGCTGGAAGTCACATCTGAAATCGCACAAGAAAACAATGACATCAATGAGAAGCTAACCAAGCATGATGCAGTGCTAAGAAGTGTGATGGAACTTAATCTACCTCAGACTCTCCAGAATCAGAGCTCTAGGTTAGCCAAACTCGAAAAGCTCAACATTGATAAACAGGTTTCTAGGGCAATCGATGATCAAGTAGCAGAAGCAGTTAACAATGCTCTAGAAGCTCCACTCAGATCAAGATTCAGAGACTTGCCCATTGCTGATATGAAAGTAATTCTTCAACACAGCATGTATGCAAATGACCAACACAAAGNAGATGCATCTACAACTCCCACTCTTACAATACCAACTTCTACTGCTGGAACCACCACAACAGATCCAGCTCAGGCTATGACCACTCCAGCAATATCTATATCTACCACCAGGACCACAGCTTATCCCACCACTGAACATAAATCCCAACCTACACTAGATGATGTGCTGGAAGTCACATCTGAAATCGCACAAGAAAACAATGACATCAATGAGAAGTTAACCAAGCATGATGCAGTGCTAAGAAGTGTGATGGAACTTAATCTACCTCAGACTCTCCAGAATCACAGCTCTAGGTTAGCCAAACTCGAAAAGCTCAACATTGATCAACAAGTTTCTAGGGAAATCGATGATCAAGTAGCAGAAGCAGTTAACAATTCTCTAGAAGCTCCACTCAGATCAAGATTCAGAGACTTGCCCATTGCTGATATGAAAGTAATTCTTCAACACAGCATGTATGCAAATGACCAACACAAAGGACATGAGGCACACAGACGATTATATGCTGCTCTAGAAGATTCCATTAAGCAAGATGATGCTGAGCAACACCAAAAGGATATGGAAGAAGAACTAAGAAGGAAAAGAAGGCGTAAGAGTCAACCAAAGCCTCCATCAGATTCACCGCCAGATCCTCCACCACCACCTCCACCTTCTGGATCATCAGGACCAACCGGAGCATCTGGACAGTCTGCAGGTCTTCAGTCTGAAGCAATGCCACCACCTCCATCCTCATCGTCAAAGAAGCAACAACCTGACAAATCGGGTAAGTCAACGTCCTCAAAACATTAAAAGCAAACCACGTATGATGCATGGACCACTATTGACACAGGGACTATGACTATTGCTTCACCAATCCATGAAGATCTGATCATGAACGAAGAATCCATTGTACCTACTTCAGCGGTATCTTCAGATGATGATGCTTCCACTGCACACATCTCTCAGAAGGAATGTTGGTGGCAGTCATGGACCAGGGATGATGCTGCTGACACTCCCTCTGTCAGATTGACTAAAGAAGAAAAGGAGACTTGGTGGAAGCCAGATCTTGATCGTCCAACTAAACCTGAGCCTACCTGGCATGTTTCCTCCTCCGATCATCTCACTACTGACAACAACTGGGCTAATGTCATCACCAACAGTTTTGTACCTCCAGCTGAAGATTCACTCCTTGGTCAAACTGGGGATATGGGAACATTCATTAAATGGTTTTGTGAAAAGCGAGGTCTGTCGAAGCTATCACAAAAAGATCTCGAAGGAACAGCTTATGATATTGTCAAGGTATTTCACTCTGATGTGACACATCTTCAATATCAGATGGAGGAATGTCACAAAATGTTCAATGATATTGTGGAAGAGGGGATTATACATCACAAATACAACAATCTACTCCCTCTGGGTGGATCACCAGGTCATGTCACGATTCAAGCAGAGTTCTTCTTCAACAAGGATCTGGAATACCTTCGGTTCGGTAGCAGACAGTGTAAGTTCGCACTGTCTATTACCAAAATGAAAGCTGCATACAATCAAGATGTTGGATTGGAACAGCTGGTACCGGACAACATGTGGATTCCCGAAGTATGTGAATATGATGTTGCTGCGTCCCTTGGGATCTCACACTAGTGGTTCAAGAAACAACAATTCTACGTTGACAGATTTCAAGCTAAAGGCAACCGCAAATCTGTTCGATCGCCACTCCCAATCATCAGTGTCGTCAAAGTTCAGATCCATTCCATATATGGGTATGATTATCTTAAGAACATTGTCCTCAAACGGTCTGATTTCAAGGATTATGCAATCTCCGAAGGCGACTTCAAGTATCTCCGCCCAAATGACTTTGAAGATTTATACCTGCTACATCTTCAAGGAAAACTGCATCATCTACCAACACGGGAAAAGAAAACACTTGTATTTGCTGTTCTGCATTGGGTCAGAGGAATTGTTATAAGAAAACGTGTCGAAGACTTCCAACTCGGCATTGAAAGTTATCAGTGTCAACTCAATCTCACTAGACCTCAATGGGAAGTTGCAAACATAAAACCCGTACCAGATTTTACTGTCCTTGAATCTCCAATGGCAGTAGTGTTCAGGGATAAGTACAATGTCCCCATGGTCATGTGTCAAAAGGAACTGCACAAGTTTAGCGATGGTACATTGCAAATGGTCGATGACGCCTTGGTCTTCAGAGTAAAAGAGTATCAGGTCTATCCAGCAAACCCAGAAGGTTATACCAATCATTGGACGGAGCGTGACTTGGAGCTGAACAACCAATTTCTCCAAGCAATTCGGAAAAGATTGAAGTTGAGGAGAATCTTCCGCAGCTTGGAATGCTATATGGGTGGAAGAATTCGTGAAGGTGACTACTGACTTCTACAAAGAACGGAATGAAGTTTCTTTTGCTTCTTTTGGTAGAATTATCTTTTGGCTAGGATAGGGTGCTGTAACACATGAAAATGTTTAAATTTGTACCCTCATTATATGTAACTGAACGATCGGGTTGTCAGTGTCCCTCACTTTGTGGGGATTTTTCCGAAATTACGTACGCCTCAGTGCATTATTTCTTGATAAAGAAGAGAAGTCTTCTTTCCATCGCAAATATTTTCCCTTTTATGATTTTTCTGGAAAATGTTTGTGAAAAACTTGGTAGTACCATGAGTTTTTGTAAATCAATCAGAACTTAATCGTTTCTTAAAATCACTCAATCAATGACAAATATTTTTCCAAAATTATAAATAGTTCATTAATTGAGGGGGAGAGTGATTTCAAAATCTCATAAACAACCACAACAAGCTTTTGTGTGCATAATCAGGAGTGAATAAAGAATGTGTTTCTCATGTTATGTGTCAACATATGAATTTTTCGTGAGTTTCTAATTAAAATCTAAATCATTTCAAAAACTCATCATTTTTGACACATAACGAGTGAAAGTTTCATCTCATTTTCAGAAAATACTTAAGTCATTCCACATTTTTCTCCCAAACTTGTTTTTAACTTATTTAAATTAATTGGGATCACAAAATATCAATTGACTTGAAATTTGTGATCGGGGGAGAGAATGTGATTTATGTAAAGCAATCTGATAAAAATGTGGTGTTTTGGAAACAAATGTATGCTCTCCCATATGTGCCAAACTCTTTTATATATGAATGCACATATTGAGGGGGAGCAAAATGGTTTTCGGTGACAAAAGGATTTGGCATCTCATGTGAGCGTGGCTCAGATTTAACAATCGAATTGACGAAACACAAATGTTAGTATTCGAAAGGATTTATCCATGTAGAATGTACCGTTTCAAGAAACTCTTTGTAGATATGTACTTTGACAGGTCTAAGTTCCTTTTTAAGGAATGTTAACAGCTTCAAGTTAGTTATTAGGGCTAGTTATTACCTAAAAGCTGATAAAGGATCCCTTTAACTAAGCAACGTAAACGTGTCCCTAGGGTATATGTCTATTAAGAGTGGATCAATTCAAAAGTGCAACTCACCCCGACATGTGCAAATTTCTATCAAAAATCGATGAGCACATGTTAAGGGGGAGCATTTGAAAATCCTAAAAACCTAAAAGTATTAGCAAAAATGTGTTTCTTAATCATGAACGCTTTGAGAGAGTTTTCAATGATTTGGTCGATGGCAATATAGGATAGTCATGAAGTTATAAGGTGGCTAAGGTTAGGAAAACTGTCCTATGATCT
>LBNU01016324.1:5723-24138 GCA_014162995.1 Artemisia annua | reverse complement strand
GTTAAATAGTTAATTAAATACATAAGTAGTTATTAATTAAAATTAAATCCACAAAAAGACAAAAAGATGTATTTTTAGTTTTATAATTATTTCTAAGTTATTTTAGTATTTTAAAAATACATTTTCATTTTCTTAGTTTTAATTTAATATTATAATATTAGAATTAATATAAGTTACATAATAGTTAATAAAAATAGTTTTTAAGTAATAATAAGTATATAAATAAATAGTTAAATAAGTTTTTTTAGTTTTTGTACATTTTCTAAGTTATTTTACATTTTTAGAATTTTATTTTATTTCCTAAGTTATTTTCTTATTAGATAATTTGTATTTGTTTTTATATACTTATAATTAGGATTTACTTTTTATTTTTGTTTTTGTTGAAAATTAATTAATCATCATTTTTAAATATAGTTTTCTATTTTATTTTTATTTAATTTGCATTTAAGCCGTCTAGGCATACAAATCCCTACTATAAGTAAATATTTGTTGATTCGTTTCGTATGTTTATGTTTATTTTTAAATATACGTTTGTATAGCCTTTTTCTATATTCTATCACATCACACACGTTTATTGTATTCAGAATGTCACACCTCAACAGGACATAAACGACCCGAGGATATAATTTTATATTCCTTGGTAAACTTGCATTCTTCTCCCAGGCTGTTTGACTTTTATGCTATTAACCCCTCGCAAGTGGTTGAGAAATAAAACCTGACTGTCTGGGAGGAATCATAGAGTAAGATTCACTTTTCGTTCCCAAAACTTTTATACTGTCAATTAACAGATAATAATAAAAATACTTATTTCGGCAGTGGCAATACCTGTGAGATTCACCCTCTGGAATGACATGGGCCGAGCTTTTCGGATGGATGAATATACTAACGCAGAGAAACCAATGGTGATTTCAATTAGTTCTGGGTAAGATCAATTTGACCTCTAGATGCAAGAATTACTATACTAATTCGATACACATATGTAGTAATATGATTATTATCATGTACAAACAACCCAAGTTCGTAACCTTATGCAAGGAGATTTAGTATTTTAATAGTTCCACCCAACTAATGGTCCTGTACATCAAATTAAAATATTACATATATAAGTGTACATGTTCTTTTGGTATTTCCTATTAAACCAGTTCCTGTATTAAATGGTTGTGAAAATAATACTATGTCAGCAGTCATATGTTAACTTACCTAGAAATATATTGCCTGACTTGAAGAGCTTTTTAGGCTTTTAGCGAAACAATTACTCAACCTTACTTAATTTTCAAGTATTTTGGTGCGTAGGCTATTTGGAATTGGTAAAACACGATCACATGAACCTGTATTCTGTCGCTTAAACGAGTACGCAGTTGCAAATGATGATTTTGGATATGTGAATTCAACTAATTTCATTTTTATAGATTACAACCAATGCTCTAACTTATGTGCTAACTTTTTTGTCTTTTTATTCTATTATAGGAAAACAAGGGACCTGTATTAATCTCCTACATCTGCAAATTTCTTCTACTTGGACCCAACATACAAGAAGTGTAATTTGCTTCAGAAACACATGTAAGATCTGTTGCTTTCTACAATAAAATACATTTAACCTTCATATATTTGTAGAAGTAAAGAAACTCAGTTATAATGATAATAGTATCGATATCCTTTTACGTGTTCAGCCATCCATACATGCATTTTTATAGGTGATAAACCAGTTGACCACAAACAGACCTTGACATTATTATTGAATAAATAATGTGATAATCCCCTCTATAATATCATTAGTAAAGATGCCTTTTAGCTTATGTAAAAGTGCTTATGCCTATTAGCAAAGATGCCTTTTAGCTTATATGTTATCAAAGGGAAAAGATCACTCTCCAGTTTGAAACACCCACCTCCTCGCCCAAAGAAATAGACATAATCACAACCAAACATGATCCCTGCATTTAAGATTATGGCACCTTGCAGATCGATATATAAACTTATAGAAGAAAAAGCGTATGAGAATGCAAATCGTACAAGTAATAAAGATGGTGCGATAACTAAACATTTTATTTTGCTCTTTGTTAGATACATTGTTTTTAAGACCTCAAAAAAAAGGCTCCTGGAAACGGTTTTATAGGATAACCTACAGAGCCTTGATAGCAAAATATAACCTTTTCTTACTTTATGTTTTAAAGTTTTTGTCTGCTTGAAATTTATCGGTTGTATTACTTGCACATTTGGTATTTAACCGTTTGGCTTCGCCAAATCTTTTGATGCTCCTATTAAGGTAGTGTATGAATTTTTCTTTAAAATGGGCGGTTCACGTACCATATTTTGAGATTGTTATCTCACACAATGTTTTTAATCCATCTCCAGCTTCTTTTCCCAACAAGAGTTGTTGTACATCCATATTCTATGCTTGGTTTAGGCGACTTTGTAATTCCAGGTATGACATTCTTAGTGGGCAAGATACACCCTATTACTACTTCAGTGATTGTGTTTTGGCCATTTATCAGCAAATTTTTATCAATTTATAACTTACTTTGTTGTTTTCTGCGGAAGATGCGTCCAAAATTGGCTAAATAAGTAGATCAAAACGTTCCATGATTGCTCCTTAATGCCTATTTATTTGTTGGTTCAGGGGGAAATGAAAGATTTCAACCCAGGAATGACTGTGCTACTTCATGAACAAGTTACTTCAAGTTATTAACAGCTCCAAAGAAGGTCTGCAATTGAAAGTATGTCTCAATGTCATTAATGGCTTTATTAGCAGAGATGATATAGCACTTAATTTTAATTAGAGTAACCCGGAAGGTACCCGTCACGTAAGGTAAAGTAAAATGATGCTAATATAATAATGTCACTTTGGTTTATTTAAGTTTTCAAAGCCTGATATGGCCAGTTTCTTTTGACCGTACAAGCTTATCAAAATTTGACCGATGGACATAATCTATAAGTTGAAGTCGAAAAATACACACGCCAACTAAACTGGGCTTATGAGAAAGCTGATCCAAACACCCTCATGATATATTAAATAAGTGGAGCTTTAGGTTCGAAAAGATGTAAGTCTAAAGTTATATAGATAACAAATTTGCATGTCGCTATAGACTATTTATTTAGATCATATTAGTATGCTTAGGTGGGTTGTGAAAGTTTGCTCATGCTTGCAAACTTAGCCCAAGACTCGAGAGGGAAAAGGTGGTTGTTGCGGATGTGCATGTACCCGACAGCAAAACAAAGAACCCTGTGTTGGCTAGGCGGGCAGCAAGGGAGAGAGAATTGCAAGAGTCATGGGGAGGTTTGAGCTTTGGAAACTCAATACATCCACACGTCTCGAGGATTCAAAGAGACAAGGTAACTTTAAAATTTAACTTGATCTTACATCTATTATTGTGTTTGAACTCAAAAATGGGAATTTCAATATTTTTCTTTCTTTCATGTAATGCGTTATTTTGCAGACCGCGTCGCTAGAAACCGAAGAAGAGCAAAGCATAGTGGCTCAGGAGACGAGGCGGTTTAAGCAAAAGCTTACGTGTCATCAAAGATACATAGATGAGTCCATTATCTTTCGTTCTTGATAAATTTTTTAAAGTGTTGCTCAACAATTGTCTTCTAATATTTTGCTTAGAACAAATTGTAAATAATAATGTTCTAAAGAAGCTTTATTTCGCATTTGGTCGCATATACTTTGTAATGGCAGATAATTTATTAAGTTTTATTTCCTCTTGTCACATTACCATTCATTTCTTTTTGTTCTTTATTCACTATATAAATATTTTACGATGTTTGTAATTCATCAACCGTTACTTAATTTATTCCTTAGACACTTTTCCAGCCATTTTTTACCGGCCTTCTTTCGCTATCGAAAAATATGTTAATGATATTCATAAGTCAACTACCGTAGGAGTGTGTAAAAAAAGAATGCTCAAGGCAAATGTGTTGTTATTTAGGTTTAAATTCACTCCTCAAAATTTAAGTGTTTACTTTATTTCGTATTGAACTAAAAGCATATACTTTGTAATGGCGGATAATTTATTAAGTTTTATTTACTCTTATTAGATTACCATTCTTTTTTTTGTTCTTTATTAATTGTAAAAATATTTTACGATGTTCGTACTTCATTAACCATTGCTTAATTTATTCCTTTGTCACTTTTCAACCATTTTTTACCCGCTTGCTTTCGCTATAGCCAAATATGTCGACAATATTCATAAGCTTACGACTTTTTCTTTCAACATGTACACTTTCCAACTTTTTTTTACCACCCTTCTTTCGCTATAGGAAAATATGTCAACGATATTTATAAGTCATGCCCGCCCATCGGGCGGGCTTTGCAACTAGTATATATATATATATATATATATATATATATATATATATATATATAATTCACATGTATTTTGCATCGAACAACAACAATGGACCCTACAAGTCTTTCAACTATTATAATTTACTTTTTCAACCCTAAACTTTTTAATATTTACAAATCTAACAGCAGCAACATCATCGTGAACCTAAAAACACAAACTGAGGCATAACAAAATGTACGTATTAAAACCTTACACTATCAAGTACACTTAAAACCATGGCACTTCAAATTATCAACGGTACGAATTTGGGAGGATACCGCATGATAGTCAAGGAATATAATTACAAAACAATACGGATTCCTACCCCTGGTGTGCAAGGATTGATTTCAGGAGGCGCCCACTCGTCTGGTACTTTTATGAATTTATCGATTTCATCAAATATGTTAACAACAAATATATGTGCTCTATGTAGCTTGTATCCATTAGTCTTCTCCTTTGCAAGCTCGGCTTCCTACAAAATTCCACAACCACGTTAAGCATATTAATTTATTCACACTTCAATGGAAACAAACTACTCAATTACAAAATTCAAAATTATGAATAGAATAAGGATCAATTCAAAGATTACTAACTGAGGAGTGGTTTACTCAATGAAGCAATAGGTAATGACAGTTGTCATAAAGTTTAAAAGTACCTAGGGTCTAGAGAACAAATAGATAATGTTTAATCTCTATTAAAGGGTGTTTGAAAAGAATTTGGTAGTTTTGAGATCTTATGTACATATTGGCTTATAAAAGTGTAAGCAAAGTAAAGTAATTGTGTAATTGGTTTTATTATAATAAAGCAATCCATGCACATCTACTATAAGATGAGCTTACCTAGTCAACGTAAAGAATGGTTATTGTGTAATTGGTTCTATTTTATAATAAAGCAATCCATGCAACTCCAGTGCTTACATGGTTTTTTGATGAACTACATTTTCCCAAAAAATCGGTGTCTGTTTCATAGTTTGGTTGCCACGTTTAATTTGAAAAGTTAACGTGTGACATTTATAGTATATGGATAACACGTTTCGAGTATAAATTAATTATTTTCATAATAGTTTACGTGTGATGGGTATAAGTTTTAGGAGATGATTTGCACACTCCCATATTTGATTGGGACACTCCAAATAGTGCATTAAACAGTTGTACTGTAAATATAAACTGCTTTAACTATTTGTACATTGAGTGTCCCAATCAATTTTTTGAGTGTGCCAATCAATTCCCATAAGTTTTAGATGCGTTTATTCGGATATTGGTCGATTCTATATCATTAATTTCATATCTTATTTTCTCCATAATTCTTCATTATTCACCTTCACAAATATCGAGCAACAAATGCATCAAACCTTATCACCACTTACCAAGATTCACCAACACTCAGACACAACTCAAAACAACATTAAATGATTCAAAACACGAATTTAGCATTCAAATCAAACTTCCACTAAAACAACTAAACCACGTTTTGATTAAACGATCCGAGATCAAGATCCGATTTTTACACAGCTAGAGTTTGTAGTGCTAATCAACTACGGCTACGGGGATGATTCTTTATTACTTATTTGGGTTTGAAGTGATGTTTTATGGATGCGTGTACTTATTTCATCTTCCTACATGCTTTCTCTTTTCTAGTTGTTTCACACTCTCACGAAGATAACTTATTTGAACCGTAACTCAGTAGTGAGTAAGACTTGGCTATCTAGTTGTATCTGTTTAAAGTGTTACATTGTTGTGCTCACAGTATATATATATCACTTTAAGGAGTTACATTGTATTGCTTAGTGTCTCACGTAGTTGAGGATATGTCAAGAGGATGATGCTTATATTTGGAATTGGGTATAGGTTACACCGTTCTTACTCATAGGATAGTACAAGCTTAAGTCACAAGTCTAGGGGATTTTACTTCATTCTTAAGTTCGTCATATCGGGTTGTCTTCATATGTGGTTACTAGAGATAGCCTTCGGATTTTGATACGGGGGTTGGTAAAGAGTTAGAAAAATGTATGGTATTGTTAGCAGATTTGGATTATCGACATCTTCTCACGGGCTGATATGATTTATGATATAGTGCTTCCAGTTAGTGCTTCATGTACACAATTTATGCTGATTCTGATAAATCGTAATCATCAGGGGAGAGAAATTTGTACATCGAGAACGCACAACAAGTTCAAGTGATCGAGCTTAATGATTTATGTCATAACCCCGGTATAGATGATCAGTGTTTCAACTTATTACTTTGGTGTTATTGTTTCATGTGTAAATTGTGGGCTGATTTGTTATATGTAAGATAAATGGGATGCATTTGGTGAGATGATGATTTTGATATTTAGTTTCCCCGAATGGACATTCTTGAAGAAGCTTCAGTCTACTGTCTGTTCTACATTTTTCATTGCGTGTTAGAAGAATAAAGACAATATTCAGATATTAATCAGAAGACTTCTTCGGATTCAGGGCATTAATCTGAAGAGTTCTCAATTTAGGGGAGAGCACTAATTATAGGGAGAGCAAAATTCCATATTTAATCCCTAATAGATTTGCTCACGTGGTTCTTCTACAAGTAGAAAGATGGCAGTTGAGAAGATTTATAAAGCTGAAAGGATTAATAAAGTTTGAAGACCATGAAGACATTCTTACTGTTGTTGTGCTTATATCTTGTATCTAATTTTACTTGTAGGGAACGCTGTAAGCAAATCTCGTATGACATCACTTTGGGGAGAGATTGTTAGCCTTAAAAGTGAAGCCATTTATGGGAATTGCAGTAGAATCATTATTTACTTATACGCATGGACTAGTTATTTTAAGTTAGCATAGTTAGGCGTGTAAGTGCCTATATATACCCTCCTAAGCACACCAGGAGGAGGTGAAACTCACTGTATCACCACAAGGGTGTGCATTTGTTCTTTCTCTTTCTAATCTAATAAAAGCTTCTTTCCCTTTCTACCGAGCTAACTTTACCATGTTTAATCTCTATTTTGAGCTTCCCCAACCACCTGAAACGTTGGATCTTGATTCCTTTAAAATCTTTATAAACGGAATAACATAAACGTAGTAGTCACAACATGGCTAACACCAAAGGGTGTTACCCTATAATTTCAGTAGCAAACTCGAAGAAATAACAAACGAATTACAAGTGAAAGACATAATGTAATTAACAACCAAACCGATTTAATACACTTATTCGTATGATGATAGGGGACCTTCTCCTCTTGATCTTGCCACTCTTGAACTGAAAACTTGGTGGAACAATGCTCCAAGATTGAATGCTAGTTTGTGACTGAATATATTTTTTGGGTAAAGGGGAGTAATCCTGCACCCTGGTAAATATATCAAACCAAAACGTTTTAGTACAAAGGATATGGGTGAAATCCCATATCTCAGCCCGTTACATAGGCGATAAAGCTTACATAACAAGGTAGACAGCTAAGAAGCTTGAAAATAACTAGTGCTTATGAGATGTCATAAGCACTTACAACTCAAGAAATAACACAAACAAGCTAACCAGCAGCTAGCGTGAAAGATGAACTTCCACCTGTATTTGGATTAGCCAAATCTTCATTCACATGTGTGACCTGTTCTCCATCTTCCTCATCATCGTTCACCAATGCAGCATAAGAATTAGATGTAGTAACAATACCTTCCTTAGAAGTAGAACCAGTAGACTTCAACTTAGACGACGTTGTATGCACGTTAGGCCGAGTATTAGCTCCCTTCTTTGGTTCGCTAGTATTCTTCTTTGGCTCATACCTGA
Organism: Artemisia annua; assembly: GCA_014162995.1. Classification (NCBI taxonomy): domain Eukaryota; kingdom Viridiplantae; phylum Streptophyta; class Magnoliopsida; order Asterales; family Asteraceae; genus Artemisia; species Artemisia annua. The sequence continues at coordinate 16,060 of LBNU01016324.1, read as the reverse complement.
AATTCTGTTTGATTGAAGTACTAGCAAAATGACTACCTTTAGCAGACTCGGCTTTACCTTTGTTCTTCTTATGACTCACCTTTTGGAAACCATCATTGGCAGGCACAGTAGAAGGCTTAGCAACATTTGAAGTAGTAGCAACATGATGATTGACCACTTTATTAGGGCAATGATCATGGATATGGCCAAAAATCTTGCATAACGTACACATGGGAGGCCTCCATTCATACTCAACTCGGATAGTATCTTTAGTAAAACCATCCCCTATAAGAGAGGGGACACCAATAGTAACAACCTCTACGAGTTCAGCCTCTGAACTAACCTCAATTAAGCACCGAGCAAAACTACTCCTACCCCAAGAATCCTTACACATAGAGCTCGTATACGAATCAAGCATAATAGGCTTGCCAATAAATGAAGCAATTAAGTTAATACCATCCTCTTCAAACACTTGAAGAGGTACATCATGTAATTTAACCCATACCGGAATACAAGTCAGCTCTTCCTTACACAACCTAGTATCAACTGACCATTTCTTAAGAATGATCGGCGATTTACGTATCATCCAAGGGCCACCTTCCAAAACTGCTTCTAAACCAGACTGAGTATCGAATTTAAAAAAGAAAAAGCCTTTTTCATTCATCATAATCTTTTTCAAACCATATTTAGCCCAATTATTTTTAACATAGTACTCAACCACTGGAAACGCCATTCTATTACCAATAAAGTAGCCATATAGGGTATGTTCAAGACGTGCACTAACCTTTTCAACCACACTACGTGGAATAGGAACGTTAACTCCTTCACAAACTGAATCAGCAACCATTGTATCTTTGATACTGTCCTCAGAATTAGATTTTGTTGCATTAGTATTCATCTCATAAACCTCAAGCAAACCACTCATAGCTTCATGCACCTTTGAACGAGTATCACTATCCAAATTAGACCATATTGGATGTTTACCAGCTTCAAGCTCCGTAAGGAATAAATCAATATCCGAGGTTGAATTCAGCGAGACATCAAACACCAATTTAATAAAATCATGTTTGCTTTTGATAGAATTAAGCTCAATAGAAGGACCAGTACCCACGTTCAAATGGGATGATTCAGCAGCAATCGGTCCTTTAGAATTCTCAACCTGAACATGAGGAGATGTATCATAAGAATTTTCAGTTATAGGCTGTGTCACCACACCTGTAACATCCTTAGGCTTCTTATGTTTCCTCATAGTCACCTTCGACAAATCAACAGTAGCACTCAATTCTTCAATATTCACATTAACAGGTTGTGTTAATGTATTGTTCCCCTCAACCGAAACCTTACCCACTTTCTCCATAACACCAAAAAGAAAACAACGAAACCCTAAAACAGGAAAATAAATCGCAAACCAGAAAACAAGAAGAACAACGTCAAGACTTCAAATCGATTGCCTTAACATGTTAAGGCATGAATATATACGCACATAGATTGATCTAACCGACTTCCATAATGAATAGGAAATTAGTTAGAATCGATACCCAAAAGACAAAAAAAAAGCGATTAAATAAAAACCCTAAGAAGAACGAAAACCTAATCAAATCAAGGCTAGATCCCGATAAAAATAATGTTAAAGATTGAATTAAACACAATTAATTAATCAATAACACAATCGTTATTGGGAGTAGGAACAAGATTAAAGATTAGGCAATGATTTTGGAGTGGTTAGGGTTTGGAATTTTTGCCATTGGTCACCAGAGAGAAAGTGGGTTTTTTTTTTTTTTTTTTTTAAAGCTTTTGTGACTGAATATATGTTTAGGTAAGTATATATACGTACACACACCTTTCATCCTGTTGCAATAGTTACAGTTATCACTAATCAATGTTATTGTGGGGTATAGCTGAGTCGCACAATTACTTGTTATTGCGTTAATTTGAAGTAAAGAACAAAAAGAATCCAGAATAATAATAGTTTAATTACATGACAAATCAAGGACTCCAATTATCAAGAACCAATTCTTAGAATTAATTCACAAAATTGTTGTTTTTAATCATCTAATTCTTGACGGCATTCGTGGAACCCTGCCTGAATGCTTTTTCATGTCAAAAGTTTCATAATAATCAGTATCCTCATCGCCAAAATCATCTTCATCTTCAGTTTCTTCAACTTGGTCTTTTACAATATGTATATCCTTCCTTCTACTACCAACACCATTCTTCAACCATTCGACCACCTCCGTCATGCTAGGCCTATTTTCTGGACTACTATCGGTACAAGCCATGGCTATCTTGACCACAACCTTTAGTTGTGTATGATCAAATCTGCCCTTTAATCTAGGGTCAGCGATGTGATCATACGCATCCTTTTGTACAAATGGAGTAGCCCATTGTACAATATCACGCTTTATACCTCCAGGGAGCTTCTCTAATGGCTTTTTCGCACTTAAGATCTCAAGTAGTAGAATTCCAAAGCTATATACATCACAACTTTCTGATACTTTTCCCCACATGGCATATTCAGGTGCAAGGTAACCAAGGGTTCCCTTGACCCTTGTAGTCATATGAGTCACCCCATCTGGTATCAGTTTTGCAAACCCGAAATCAGCGACTTTTGCTTCAAAATCCGAATCTAGAAGTACGTTACTAGCTTTTATGTCTCTATGGATTATATGAGGAGTAACTTCATGGTGCAAATACCTTCAATAGTGCCAATAATCACGCAAAAAACATTAGAAAAATACTATATGTCATTGTTAAGTTTATTTTAAATTAATTTTATCTTAAATTAATTTTTCACTTCCAAAAAAGATTGAAAATTTCTCATTGATCAACCCGTAATTACACTTAGAGCATCCACTTTGGTGGGTTTATGAAAAGGTCTAAGAAACATGAAAATGTTTATGTTTATTTCAACCATAATGGACACTCATTTCATGTCTATGTGGCATGAAGTAGTCTTAATTCTTGAACCTCTTTATAAATTCAATACATTTAATGCATTTGTTAAAAAAGAAATTTTATGAACTTGCAAAAGTTTATACTATAGTGAATGTATGTTTATAAAATCAAAAGGTCTAAAATTTATTGATATATTAATGTATAAACCTTTCATAGTGGATGCTATTGATTGCGTAATTTCAAATCTGTATTTGAAGGGTGAATAGAACATCTAGTTAACTAAAAAAAAAAGTACATTATGTTTACAAAAGCGATGTGTCTTATTTTTTTTCTATATGTACAATTAATTACTCTTAATGGGGTAATGGCGGATTCATGGTTGATTATATGGTTAGAGGAACTTACGCTAACCCTTCAGCTGAACCAATGGCTATGCTCATTCTTCTTGGCCAATCTAGGAGACAATCAGCTGCGAGTTGACCATGGAGGTGAGTGAGCAAGCTGTGGTTAGGCATATAATCATAGACTATAAGCCTTTCATCTCCACCAGCATAAAATCCTTTTAGTCCTAACAAATTTTTGTGTCTAACTCTCCCCAGAATCTCCACCTCCACCGCGAATTCCATTTCTGCTTTTGCGTTTATGGACTTTAGCCTCTTAACTGCTAACTGCAACAGGGAAAAATTATAAGCAAAATTAAATTTTATGAAACCTATACTAAACTCGTACCATGCTTATAAACTAAACCACAGAATAATGATATAATATGGGATTAAAGATTACCTCGGCACCTTTACTTGTTCGACCCCAATAAACACTCCCAAACCCTCCTTCTCCTATCTTGTTATCGTTATGGAAATTATTTGTTGCATGAACAAGTTCTTTGAGAGTGTACATATTCCATGGGAAATCCTTACTAATTTGAGGACTGCACAAGAAACCAAACTCAAGTAACTGGATCGATAATATTCACATATAATTACAAAAGATTGGAGGCAGCTCTATATACCTTGTGTTAATTGGTTCTTGATCATCATGGGAAGTACAACAAAAACAATTTTTCATCATGTTCTTCATGTTTGTCGGTATAAAAAAATGAGGTATTTATAGATAAGAGATGATAGTGTTGATATTCAAGAAATGATGGAGATAAAGATTTATGTGATTAAAAGAAACAGGTGGAAACAGCAAGAGGATGGTGATAATTTTCGGTGATTACGAAGTTAATCGCTAGATTAAATTGGATTTAATGAAGAACTTTGGAGATGGTCTTGGTTTGAAATAATAAGACAGGCTGCTAGTTATTGGCTTTCTCTTGCTTTGAATATTATTCCATTTTTCTCTAGTTTTATAGTAGTAACAAATTGTATATAATTTATGTCAATTAGTTGTTTATTTAAATAGTTGGCCAGTTTGACTACGTCTCACGCAAAACACGCAAGAAAATAACAAAAGAACGTAATCACACAAGAGAAACGATATATAATTAAAGAACACCTACTTGATGGATTTATGTTGTTCGATCATGATTGAAACCTGGTCTACATCTATGGGAATAACGAGTCAATTTTTTGTGTCACTCACAGAAAGTGTCAACATTCAGATTTTTAAGCTTTTACTTACATTTTTTAAAAAGTGTCATTAATAACTAGCTATGATGATACTTTTTTGTGTCACTAAAACCTGTCATTATAGGACCAATTTCTAGTAGTGAAAAGGGAAAAGTTTACAACCTGAAGTGAGGAGTCTAAGATATACTGTAGTGTTTTGCTAATTGACCCCCTTTAAGTATTAGCACTTTTGTGAATGAAAACAGATTATCACCTTTTTTAATCGGATTTGTAGCAACTTTTTAATTCTGTCGAGGAAGGATTTATTGAAATAAATCAACCCTTTAATGGGCATGAGTATTGGTTTGTTAGAAATAACTAAGAACGAGTCAAGCAATATAATCCAAACGGCAACAACCAGCAAATTTCGAAGACTTTCATTGTGCAATATAATATTTAATAAATTGGATATATATTTGTACAGAAAAACTATAGCCAATAGAGTGATTCCAAAAGCCGAAGCAGTGACCAATTCCAAAGAAAACCAAGTAATAATAATAACAATAATAATAATAACAACAACAATAACAATAGTAATAGTAATAGAAATAATACTAATAATACTAATAATAATAGTAATAATAATAATAATAATAATAATAATACGTAAACGCATCAACTATCCGGCTAAGTGGGCGGATATATGATATGGTTTTCTCTCATTCTCTTTCTCTTCTTTTGGAGAATTTGAAAATGATGTAGTGACCTTATTGAGACGAATCCAAAAGTTCCCAGTGACTCGAGGCTCGTGCTACTATTAATATCTTTCATACGATTAACTTTGCTATAGCTAGAGGAGTGGGGGGTTCAGATAATATCTCGGCTCCCCACTAATTTCTTGTAAATCTTATCAGTTTCTAATGATGATGATGATGATGATGATGATGATGATAATAATAATAGTTGGATTAACTTCGTTATAGCTAAAGGAGCGGGAGGCCAGTTAGTATCCCGACTCCCCACTAATTTCTTGTAAATCTGCGATTTTACAACAACAACAACAACAACAACAACAACATCTTTACTAGGATTACTTTCGCTATAGCAAATAGAGCGGGGACCTAGATAGTATCTCAGCTTCCCACTATATATATATATATATATATATATATATATATATATATATATATATATATATATATATATATATATATATATATATATATATATATATATATATATATATTTTAAATCTCTTGATTATCTAATAATAATAATAATAATAATAACAATAATAATAATAATAATAATATGCTTCCATTTGGAGTTTCCTTTCATTTTTTTTTTCCATTTTTCTTTTTTAATTTCTTTCTTAAAGACCCAATTTGGTTAGGTCATTGCATTTTTTTGTTTTTTTAATCCTTCTTCTATACTGTTGTTGGCTACTTCTCCACATTGCTGTGTTCGAGGTTCGATCGAAACAGGCCGGTTACGATTCTCTCTTCATACCCTAATCGGTTTCTGTGGTGTTGTTGTCCTCTATAGCTGTTGTGTATCGTGGTTCTGTCCTGTTTGAGGGTGGTGTTCATTTTTATTTTATTTCTTTTTGCTGTGGGTTTCAAGAAGTTTCGGGTATTGAAAACAGGTTATAATTTCTATTAGGTGGTTAGGCGTTGTTCTAGAGTTTGAAGGCGGTATGTCCTCCTTTGATTGTTGGATCTTCTCCATTGTTGATACAAGATCGTTTTTGGATAGAGATTTTAGAGTCTTCGTTGTTGTATAAGGCTATAAGCCTTTGAGGTCGATGTTGTTTAGTTAGGTTCGTCGTCGAGGGTTGTGTTTATTGTTGTTTTAGTTTTTGAGGGTCATTGTTGATCAAAATTGTTGTAATTTCTCGCATCTTGTTGGTTTTAATTTTATAAAGATATATTTCCTTCCAAAAAAAAATGTACATGATGCCTTTTGTAACCTGTATGATATCAAACTTCAAGGTCGTCGTAGGAAGTAATTTTATTTTTGGTAGGTCACAAGATTGACATATCTTTCTTATGTAGTGTTTTGGTTGTTGCACATTATGTGCTGTTTTATGCCCATGTAAAGGGCCGAGATGAGAGATTCACTATCATCCGTTGTACTTAAATATTTTTTGGAGTAATTTATTTACCAGGTTGATCCCCTTTTACCACAAAGAAAAAAAAAATGTATATATCATACTGCATAGCTAATAAATATGATATTTCTTCCTCAAAAATTAAATATCCAATTTCAAATTGCAGAAATAATAATAATAATAATAATAATAATAATAATAATNGATAAACTGATCATTATTATTGACTAGTTGGGTGTCCGAGCACAACGGCGGCGACAAATAGTTTATGATAAAAACCGACTTGGTCGTGGTTCCAATCGAAGTTGGACAACTTTTCATGCGAGCATAGGTCACAATTAAAGATGGTAGATGGAGTTCATTATTAACCCTTCACTTTGGAACAATCATGCTATAACAATGAATTTGAAGGCACCCATCGTAACACATCCCCCAAGGCAACAAAAGCACCCATTTTATAAGCGATGATAATGATGAAGAATTGTGATTAGTTAAAATTAAGCAAAAGGCAATGATAATGATGAAGAATTGTTATTAGTGAAAAGTAGCAAAAGTCAATAAAAATGATTTTACAATGGTGGCAGCGTTTTCAACATTCATACCAAAATAGATATATTGATTATACAAATTATATGCAACTCTCTAAGCTGTTTAATGTGTGCAAAACAAAAATACAAAGTTATAGCATAAAGAGTCCTTGTTATAATTACGAGACACCTATTCCAACAATGATAATGTGTCATAACTTCTAAGAATCCTCCGGGAATGATAATGGTAATCCCTCGTCATATAGTGGACTTTGTACTTTTGCTTAGTTTGAATTACCTTTGGACGCCTACTACATTCATCATTCTTCTTGTTACTCGTACAATCTTGCCTTGATCCATTACACCTGCATCAACACCCATGCTTCGGCTTCTGGTTACTCGTCTAACCTCTTGCCTTGATCCTTCTGATTTTGGACTTGATTCTTCTTTCGTTGATTTGTCTTTCGTTTCCGTGTTGATTTCTCTATTTCTTCAGATTCATATATCGGTCTATATAATGGTAAAGGTGTATAATCTGTGGAGAATAAAGGATTGTGATCAACGGATATAAATACAATGTTTAATATGTCAAAGTGAGTTGACAAACCCATATAGAGACAACAAGAAGCACAAAAGATAAGCAGTTAGCACCTTCCCCGACCAAAATTTCAATTTTCAAGATCAATATCTAAATTTTTTAAAAATTACATAAGGATGAAACACTTACGACAAGATCCCAAAGCTGTAGATCCTTTGCCGATTAATGAAAACCCGCTAAAGGCCCACATCTGCCTCACAGCCCAACACATGAATGTTGTCCCAATAACAAAGTCTTGGGTTTCAAGACACATAGTGCTAAAATACAGAAAATGCCTTAGGTTAGTGGATTAGAATACAACCCTGAAGCCAAAGAAGGTATAGCTAAATGCTCCTATTGTATCAAAGACAATTACAACATTATAACCTTTTGCAAACCAAAATAAATGCATCATATCCTTCCTTCCCATAAATGTTGTAAATAGTAGGGCTGTAAACGAACTGAACATTTCATGAACCGTTCGGTAAAAAGTTCGTTTATGTTCGTTCGTTTATTAAATGAACGAACATGAACAATATTTTACGTTCGTTTAGTTAAATGAACGAACATGAACAAAAGTCTCGTCCGTTCATTTATGTTCGTGAACGTCCGACTATGCGTTCGTTAAAGTTCATTTATGTTTTGTTTATCTATTGATGTTCATATATCCATCCTATCTTTTATTTTATAATTTTAAAAATTGAGTTTTTTAAACAAAACAACACTTTAAAACAATATATTGTGAAGAATTCAATAAAGTTTATGTTTGTTTGTCTATTTTCATTTATGTTCGATCGTTTATGTTTGGTTAGCGTTCGTTTAGTATCTTAATGAACGAACATAAACGAATATGAACAACTCATTTTCTTAATAAACGAACATGAACCAAGAAAATTTGTCCGTTTAAGCGTTCATGTCCGTTTATTTGTCCGGTTAAAATTAAATGAACGAACATGAACAGAGCTCCGTTCGTGTTCGTCCGGTTCGTTTACAGCCCTAGTAAATAGAATTAACTCCCTAGTTCCTAGTTTAACAATACACCTTTATCAACTAAAAGAAAAAGCGTAAACAACAATTAATTCATATCTCACATTCATTTATAAAGTATAAACTATGCATTATCATTGATTCCTACTAATAAAGCAGACCCAAGTTTTGCATTTCATGGCCAACTCCAAATGTGTACCTAAGGAGGTTGAATTACCACTAGGTACACATGTTTTCAAACTAGTTTGTACAAATGCAAAACCAACCACGGTTTAAAAATACAAGAAAAGCATACAATTTTTATTAAAGATTCGATAACTTACCATTAGTTTAAGGGATTTCCTTGTTGCATCTCATTCCTTTTGTCAGGAAGGTGATAAAAAAGAATGTCATTCTTACAATTCCAAGACCACCTATTTCAACAACAATGAAATAAAGATTCTTTGCTAGTGTATCGTACAATAATAAGATAAACAAAGATGGCTTTGAGTATTGAGAAAAGCGACACCGGACTGAAGCAAACCCACAACTAAAATAAGAAAATACAATAAAAGATGACACACGGATTTTACGTGGAAAACCCCAATAGGGTAAAAACCACGGGCAAGGAAAGATACGTTTCACTATGATGGAAATTAGGAATTACACCTTCTCTCTAATTACAAGGATTAACAATATTTATCTCTTGTAATTAGGAGATAAACCAAACTCTCTAATATCCTCACACACTACACTTTAAGAGATACTTGTACTTGAAAGAATGTGATGAACCAATGAGGCTTCCAGTTACCTCTATTTATAGTGTTGGCAAGACACTAGATTGCATGTGAGAACTACTTAGTCAATATACGGCTTGCATGTGAAAGTAGGCGCCAACAATTCCAATATTCTCATGCCACCGTCTATATTGAGGCTACTGTTTCATACTATACAACCAACCACAATAGCAGGCTACCAACTCTCATTAATTATGTTCCAAGAACTTGTCCAAAAAAGTCCAACGTTGTAGGCTGACTTTAATTTAATAATCTCCCACTTGAAGATCCGATTGAAGCTAAATCGATCTTCACACCGTTATCCTTCCTTGCACTTTCATGTTGCTTACGTTTCTCCTAGGCCGCATGAGGATCGGCACCATATAAACTTGTCACAGTTGATTGCCTTCGTCAGATAATCTGCCACGTTGTCATCAGTATGAATTTTCTGCATATCCACGGTTCCTTCTTCCACTTTCTCACGAACGAAGTGATACTGAACTCGTATATGCTTTGTCTTTGAATGAAATGTTGGATTCCTTGCAAGATACAAGGCACTCTGGTTGTCACAAAAGAGATTAATAGTCTCTTGTTTGTGCCCAAGCTCTTCCAACAACATCTTCAACCATACTGCTTCTTTGCTGGCTTGAGCAGCTGCAACATATTCTGCTTCCGTCGTTGTCATAGCGACAACTGACTGCAGTTTTGAAACCCAGCTTACTGATCCGCCAGAAAGTGTAAACACATACCCGGTGGTTGATTTACTTCCGTCAAGATCACCTGCATAATCAGAATCAACATATCCCTTGACAGTTAAACCCGATTCCCCATAACATAATGCAACATCAGAGGTTCCTTTAATATATCTAAGGATCCTCTTCACAGCTTCCCAATGCTCTCTACCAGGTTCCGCCATGTACCGACTCACTACTCCCACTGCATGTGCAATGTCTGGTC
>LBNU01016323.1:24011-67541 GCA_014162995.1 Artemisia annua | reverse complement strand
AATAACACCCTTCCACGGAGAGACTTTCAACATCACTCGATCTCCGACTTGGAATTCTAGGGGTTTTCGTCTTGCATCGGCATAACTCTTCTGACGATCTCGAGCAGTCTGTAAACGCTCACGAATCTGAACAATCTTCTCAGTAGTCTCCCGAATAAGTTCGGGACCTGTAAGCTGACTTTCACCAACTTCTGCCCAACAAACAGGCGAACGACATTTACGGCCATACAACGCCTCAAATGGTGCGGCCTTAATACTAGTATGATAGCTATTGTTATATGAAAACTCGGCTAAGGGTAAATACTTCTCCCAGCCTTTCCCAAAATCTATCACACAAGCTCGAAGCATATCCTCCAACGTTTGAATGGTCCTCTCACTTTGACCATCCGTTTGGGGGTGATAAGCAGTACTCATATCAAGTCTAGTCCCCAAAGCTGTTTGGAGCGATTGCCAAAAAGCTGAAGTAAAACGGCTATCACGATCCGATATAATCGATATAGGCACACCATGACGAGAAACAATCTCCTTCATGTAAAGTCTAGCAAGTTTATCAATACTATCACTTTCGCTAATCACAAGAAAGTGAGCAGACTTCGTTAGTCGATCCACAATTACCCAAATTGCGTCACAACCATTGACCGTCTTCGGTAATTTGGTAATAAATTCCATAGTAATCCTCTCCCATTTCCAAACAGGTAGTTCAGGTTGAGTCAACAATCCTGATGGTTTCTGATGTTCGGCCTTAACTCTAGAACATGTTAAACACTTGCTAACATACAAAGCTATGTCAGCCTTCATGTTCGGCCACCAATATAAGTTCTTCAAGTCATGATACATCTTATCAGCTCCTGGATGAATGGAGTACTTTGATTTATGCGACTCATGCATAATCAACTCGCGGATTCCTCCATGTAGTGGTATCCAACTTCTATCTCCATAGCATAAGGTTCCATCCTTCCGCTTTACAAAACCATTCTTGTTTTCTACCATCCCATAGATGTTCTCGGCAGGTCTATACTCTGCTTTAAGCGCTTCTGCTTGAGCAGCTAGTATCTGAGACGGTAGTGGTGAGTTAATCGTCATCCCCAGGGATCTAACTCTCAACGGCAGAATTCTCTCTTTCTGACTAAGGGCATCTGCCACTACGTTGGCTTTCCCGGGGTGATAGCGGATTTCGCAATCATAATCGCTAAGTAACTCTACCCACCGACGCTGCCTCATATTCAGCTCTTTCTGATCCAAGATATGCTGTAAACTCTTATGATCGGTAAACACTACGCACTTGGTGCCATACAAATAGTGTCTCCAAATCCGAAGGGCAAACACTACGGCTCCCAACTCTAGGTCATGCGTGGTGTAATTCTTCTCGTGCTTCTTAAGCTGTCTAGAAGCATAAGCGATCACTTTCTCACGTTGCATCAACACAGCTCCCAAACCTTTGTGTGAAGCGTCGCAATACACGACAAAATCCTCACTACCTTCAGGTAGGGCTAATATAGGCGCACTACACAACTTCTCTTTCAACAATTGGAACGCTTTCTCCTCCTTTACTCCCCATTCATACTTAACGTCTTTCTGAGTCAACTTAGTTAGCGACTTGGCTATTTTAGAGAATCCCTCGATGAATCTCCTATAATATCCTGCTAACCCTAAAAATTGACGGACTTCTGAAGGATTAGTTGGAGCATTCCATTCTCTAATAGCCTCAATCTTTGCGGGATCCACGTGTACTCCGTCTCTATCAATCACGTGACCCAAGAATTGCACCTTTGGAATCCAAAATTCACACTTAGAGAATTTGGCATACAGTTGCTCTCGTCTCAGCAACTCTAATATGAGCCTCAAGTGCTCTTCATGTTCCTCCTTGCTCTTAGAGTAAATCAAAATATCGTCTATGAATACTATCACAAACTTATCCAAGTACGGCTTACACACACGGTTCATAAGGTCCATAAATACTGCCGGTGCATTGGTTAAACCAAACGGCATCACTTGGAACTCATAGTGTCCGTATCGAGTTCTAAATGCAGTCTTAGGAATATCTTCCTCTCGGACCCTAAGTTGGTGATATCCGGATCTCAAATCTATCTTCGAATAGATACTCGATCCTTGCAGCTGATCGAATAAGTCGTCGATCCTAGGCAAAGGATAACGGTTCTTAACAGTCAACTTATTCAGTTCGCGATAATCTATACACATCCGAAACGTTCCGTCTTTCTTCTTCACAAACAACACCGGAGCTCCCCATGGTGAAGAACTCGGTCTTATGAATCCTTTATCTGACAGCTCTGTCAGTTGTTTCGACAACTCTTCCAATTCAGAAGGAGCGAGCCGATAGGGTGCGCGAGCTATAGGTGCAGCGCCCGGCATCAACTCAATCTGGAACTCGACTTGTCTCGCAGGTGGGAGTCCTGGCAAGTCATCTGGAAACACATCCGGAAACTCTCTAACAACAGGCACATCCTCAATACTATTCTCTTTTCCATTCTTACTAGAAACTTGAGCCAAGAAAAGGTAACAACCTCTTTCGACTAACTTCGGTATCTTAGTACAAGAGATGACACTCAACCGGGAGTAATTTCCACGGTCGCCTCGATCTCCTTGTATACTCAATATCTCCTTTCCATACGGTACTCGCACAATCTTCTCATCGCATACTATATTCGCACGATATTTAGACAACCAATCCATGCCAATAATGACATCAAAACTTCCTAACGTGACCGGCAACAGGTCAATATTAAAAGGGCGGTTAAGGAAGTTCAACGTACATCCTCGGATAATAGTGCCTATTCTCTCAATATTCCCATTGGCTAATTCTACATCATAGCCAGTTCCTAGAGGCATCGGGGTCTTTCCTAAGTACGGCATAAATGTAATGGACACAAAACTTCTATCGGCACCCGTATCAAATAATATGGAAGCATAGCGGTTGTTAAGAAGGAACGTACCCGTGACAACGTTCGGATCTTCCTTGATCTCTTTTCCTACCGCGTACACCCTTGCTTGAGCCGCTTCCACTTGCATAGGTGGAGCTTCAATAGCATGCATTCCACGATTTCCTCCAGTTCCTTGGTGCCCTTGGTGATATCCCGTGTTTCCATTACCTCGATACCCTCGATTTCCTCCATTCTCGCCATTTCCAATTCTCTTCATCTCCTGACATTCATTCTTGAAGTGTCCTTTCTTACCACATCCAAAACAAGTAATATTCGCCTTCCAATCAATCTCAGGTGTGGCTTGCACCATTGCCAGGGGTCGGGATCTGCAATCCTTAGCATAATGCCCCGGCTTCGAACACTTTGTGCATATCACACCACAAATTCCATTATGATAACGGTTGCATTTCTTACACAACGGCTTATTCCATCCAGTGTTCTTCTTCTCTCCATTGTTCATAGCATAAGCCTTAGAAGTCTCTTGACGCTTATTAGGCCTATCATTTCCTTTAGCATGGTCATTCCTCTTCCTCTTATCCTTCTTTTCTCTTTCAGCGTTCTCCAACACGATGGAATCCACCAAACTCTGCGTTAAAGACATAGCCTCTTGTTGTGTAGCAGGCCTTGCTGCAATCACATCATTCCTTACAGCTAGAGGTAATCCATCAGTGTAACGCTCAATCTTGAGTGCCTCAGTTTTGACCATTTCTGGGCATAGCAACGATAACTCGCGATATCGACGATTGTAAGTCGCCATATCGTAACCTTTAGCCTTATGATTCCAGAACTCAATCTCCAATTTCTTAACCTCATTCCTGGGACAATAAGTCTTAACCAATAGCTCCTTAAATTGTTCCCAAGTCATAGCATACGCAATCTCATCCCCAACAGACTTACGATAATTGTTCCACCAAGTCAACGCTTCATCCTTAAACGTGAAAGCTGAATACTTCACTTTCATATCCTCAGCACACCTACTGACGGTAAACACCGATTCAGTTTTCTCAATCCACCTTACTAGATACACAACTCCTTCTGTACCACAAAACTCACTAGGACCACACGTACGAAATTCCTTGTAGCTACAACCAGGAGTTCGGATAGGTCGAGGAATCTCATTGGTGTTGTTGGAATGGTTCGATTCTGCCAGCAACTCGGCAACACGCTGATTCACAAGCTGATTGATCATGTCCTGATCAACCGTAGGAGGGTTAGGCGGAAAGGGACCATTGTCGCCTTGAACTTCAACAGGAGGGGTTTGAGCATTGTGATTGGTGGTGTCGTGCAAATCAGGAGTGGGAGTTTCAACATTTCGTCGAGGACGTCGTCCTCTTCGAACAGGAGTAGCCACGGCAGGGCCAGTTCGAGTAGTTCGGACCGGGTTACGTCGTGGAGCCATCAATCTGAATCACGATACAAATTACTATAAGATTCCCACAACATATGCACAACGTCCGAAAGTAAAGCCAACAAGCAATGGATAGAACATCAATGTAACACCAATCAAAATTATGCTACGACCCATAGAATCAACACAATACGAATACGAAAAGGTATATCTATTCATATAGAAAAGTGGGTACATCGTTCAAGATACGACAAGATAACAGGTACAATGATCAACGATACGATAAGATAAACAAAACATGACGATACAAAAGCTAAACAACGTGTCTACACCGACCAACATCTCTAGCCACTACTCTGGCGAACCACTCGGAGCTCATCCTGGAGACTCTTAATCTCTCTCCACATCGAAGCTATCTCCACACCCTGGGAGTCCCGATCTCTCTTGAGATCCATAACCTCTCTCTCAAGAACGGTAGCTCTCTCCCACAGCTTCCTATCTGCATCCCTCACAGTAAGGAAACCTCTCTGAAGGCTATCTATATGCCCTCTAAACTCTGATAATTCTTCCCTCAACTCTCTAATCCTACCCAACATTTGCATCAACACAGCTCCCAAACCTTTGTGTGAAGCGTCGCAATACACGACAAAGTCCTCACTACCTTCAGGTAGGGCTAATATAGGCGCACTACACAACTTCTCTTTCAACAATTGGAACGCTTTCTCCTCCTTTACTCCCCATTCATACTTAACGTCTTTCTGAGTCAACTTAGTCAGCGACTTGGCTATTTTAGAGAATCCCTCGATGAATCTCCTATAATATCCTGCTAACCCTAAAAATTGATGGACTTCTGAAGGATTAGTTGGAGCATTCCATTCTCTAATTGCCTCAATCTTTGCGGGATCCACGTGTACTCCGTCTCTATCAATCACGTGACCCAAGAATTGCACCTTTGGAATCCAAAATTCACACTTAGAGAATTTGGCGTACAGTTGCTTTCGTCTCAGCAACTCTAATATGAGCCTCAAGTGCTCTTCATGTTCCTCCTTACTCTTAGAGTAAATCAAAATATCGTCTATGAATACTATCACAAACTTATCCAAGTACGGCTTACACACACGGTTCATAAGGTCCATAAACACTGCCGGTGCATTGGTTAAACCAAACGACATCACTTGGAACTCATAGTGTCCGTATCGAGTCCTAAATGCAGTCTTAGGAATATCTTCCTCTCGGACCCTAAGCTGGTGATATCCGGATCTCAAATCTATCTTCGAATAGATACTCGACCCTTGAAGCTGATCAAATAAGTCGTCGATCCTAGGTAAAGGATATCGGTTCTTAACAGTCAACTTATTCAGTTCGCGATAATCTATACACATCCGAAACGATCCGTCTTTCTTCTTCACAAACAACACCGGAGCTCCCCATGGTGAAGAACTCGGTCTTATGAATCCTTTATCTGACAGCTCTGTCAGTTGTTTCGACAACTCTTCCAATTCAGAAGGAGCGAGCCGATAGGGTGCGCGAGCTATAGGTGCAGCGCCCGGCATCAACTCAATCTGGAACTCGACTTGTCTCGCAGGTGGGAGTCCTGGCAAGTCATCTGGAAACACATCCGGAAACTCTCTAACAACAGGCACATCCTCAATACTATTCTCTTTTCCATTCTTACTAGAAACTTGAGCCAAGAAAAGGTAACAACCTCTTTCGACTAACTTCGGTATCTTAGTACAAGAGATGACACTCAACCGGGAGTAATTTCCACGGTCGCCTCGATCTCCTTGTATACTCAATATCTCCTTTCCATACGGTACTCGCACAATCTTCTCATCGCATACTATATTCGCACGATATTTAGACAACCAATCCATGCCAATAATGACATCAAAACTTCCTAACGTGACCGGCAACAGGTCAATATTAAAAGGGCGGTTAAGGAAGTTCAACGTACATCCTCGGATAATAGTGCCTATTCTCTCAATATTCCCATTGGCTAATTCTACATCATAGCCAGTTCCTAGAGGCATCGGGGTCTTTCCTAAGAACGGCATAAATGTAATGGACACAAAACTTCTATCGGCACCCGTATCAAATAATATGGAAGCATAGCGGTTGTTAAGAAGGAACGTACCCGTGACAACGTTCGGATCTTCCTTGATCTCTTTTCCTACCGCGTACACCCTTGCTTGAGCCGCTTCCACTTGCATAGGCGGAGCTTCAATAGCATGCATTCCACGATTTCCTCCAGTTCCTTGGTGCCCTTGGTGATATCCCGTGTTTCCATTACCTCGATACCCTCGATTTCCTCCATTCTCGCCATTTCCAATTCTCTTCATCTCCTGACATTCATTCTTGAAGTGTCCTTTCTTACCACATCCAAAACAAGTAATATTCGCCTTCCAATCACTCTCAGGTGTGGCTTGTGCCATTGCCAGGGGTCGGGATCTACAATCCTTAGCATAGTGCCCCGGCTTTGAACACTTTGTGCATATCACACCACAAATTCCATTATGATAGCGGTTGCATTTCTTACACAACGGCTTATTCCATCCAGTGTTCTTCTTCTCTCCATTGTTCATAGCATAAGCCTTAGCAGTCTCTTGACGCTTATTAGGCCTATCATTTCCTTTAGCATGGTCATTCCTCTTCCTCTTATCCTTCTTTTCTCTTTCAGCGTTCTCCAACACGATGGAATCCACCAGACTCTGCGTTAAAGACATAGCCTCTTGCTGTGTTGCAGGCCTTGCTGCAATCACATCATTCCTTACTTCAATACTCGGGTTTATAAATATAGTAATGCGGAAGTTTTTAAAAGACACCCAAATTTACCAGTTGTCACAGTATGTTCCATTCTTCTATTGCGAATCTCGATTTCGTTATGGATGGTATCTCTAAATTACTGATTCTCACATCAATCGATTTCGTTGTGAATATTGATTGCGGTTGATTTTGGTGGCCTTCTCACGGTCTTTTAATTTTTGCATCACTCGCAAAACCACACAATACTTGAATATAATTAGGTATACCACTTCTTCAATTTATGTTTGTTAATTTCGGATTGGTTTTGTAAAAACATTTTTTTATTTTCCATAATTATCTTGGTTGTGGTAGGTAATGGTGGAGCTAGAATTTTTTTTTTGAGAGGGCTGAAACAATTTTTTTTTCTTCCGGAAGAACATTAGATGGGAGGGCCGAGGTGGAAAAAAAAAATTTTAACACATGAATTCGCGAAAATATACACTAACGAGCTTAGGCCTAGGAGGGCCGGGACCCTTCTCGGTCCCTTAATAGCTCCGCCCATTAGGATTCAATTTTTAATTCGTGTAAAGTTACTGAATACTCGTAACTCGTGTAAGTATCATTTTGCTTCGTAGTGTGAAATTATTTAATTGATGCTGATGTGTTTAGACCTTGATTTTAAACATACTTGAATTAAAGCTACTTTTGTTTCATTGTGTGTCATATTATGTTTATAAACTACAAGTCTACGAGAGTTTATCTGTAAACACTCTTTGACAGTCCTTATCCTTACTAATTTTGTGTATGGCAAGATAATATATTGAGTTAGGACCTCTAAATATTAAATGTTAAGATGCTTGTTATTGGATTTTAAAGACAGTGGCAGATTATTGGATCAAGTTATGTTATTGGATGATTTGGATCAATTCATCTATGGTTTTCATGTATTTACGGTTGTCTAATTCTTTTGGAGCTTAGGTGTTTGTGTCTTATATTTCTTCTGCTTGTCTACTTAGTTTTCTTTATTATTAAATGCCGACGCCTTCGCTAAAAAAGGATGTTAGTTGCTTATTAAAAAACAACTTATTCGCTGCCTTGTACAAAACCATTAGAAACATTTGTTAGCTTTATAATGTTAATACGGTAATATTTGCAGATTTTTTGGTGTTAAGGGTGAACTCAAGATCAGCATGAGTAAGTATAAGTGCTGATACTACCAATGCTACCATACACTTGAAGCAGTATGGTGCATTCATCTTTTAACTTAATGACTCAAACATGTTCAATGATATGATGAAATGACTCAACCTTGTTCAATGATTAAATGCTTACGTACATATTTCTATTTGTGATTGTTTTCATGATATGTTGTAATGAATATTTTAACGGGTTCCTGGTTCTTAAATGACCCAGGTACTTGTGCGACAGTTCTCTATGCGTAGAATGTAAGCTGTATGGCGAATATATATGTGATGGAACTGATGACGATATTTGCAGCCTTGAATGTGAACATAAATTATTGTTAAGGGTTAATTTATGCAGGCTCATTTAGTATCTTGTATAACTGATTTTTTAATATTTTTTCTCAGACCAAATTATGAAAATTGTTCAGATGAGAAACTTAATTCTTCAGCTGCTACCGAAGGTTAGTTTCTGTTTCACATTTTGTCTTTAACATCAGATAAGTAAAATCATTGCTAACTTAGTTCCCGTCATACTTCTGATTTGTAGATTTGTTTCCTGCAAGCCTTGCTATAATGAAAGGGGAAGCCATATGTGAATACTGCTGGTACCCTTACATGTCATCTTTAGGTGCATCCCCTGTCTGTTTTACATCATTATCAAATCTTCTAATTATTGTTAGGTATCAAGAAGTTAACCAGAATTAATTTACTCAGATTGTGTTGTATATATGGTGTCTTGTGTATTTGCTTCAAAAGGGCTTTCATGAACAGGTGATGAAGTCTTATTGTTGGAAAGGTATACGAGCCGAATCTGTGAAACAGGTGGCTATTTGGGTGTAATTTCATACCTGCACTTTGGTACCTCTTAAAATTTATGGGGTCACTCATATTGTACAGTTCCTTTACGATAATTTTGGATTATTTTTCTGTGTATAATAATAATGAAGAAGAAGAAGAAGAAGAAACAAAACAAAAATGTTGAACCACTTGCTTTTGTTGTTCTTTCAGGCAATCAATAAGAAGACAATGATGATAATTGATAATGATGATCAAGAAACAAAACCACTTAAGGATTATGGCTTTGTTGCTACTCCTCTGGTACTAGCTTCTTTAAGTTACTTATATGCTACTATTCTTTTCTAAACTTTATCTCATCCTGAAACTTCTTTCATACAACTCTCCTGTATATCTAGCCTTTACAAGTTTTTTCTTTCGTTATCCTATATTAGTTCTGTTTAGTTTGTAGGAAATGGTAGAATCATTTTCCTCTCTTATATGGGAGTCTGAGGAATTAAGTTTGATTTTGATAATGAGATACCCCCTCATAAAGAGTGGTTCAAAAACCGGTCTCCATTTGCCATTCTAACTTGTCTCTATGAGACTTTTTGTAGTAGTGAAGATACTTCCAAACACTAAATCAAAAAAATTCTTATATAACACGAGAGACATGCATACCATTCTATGCTCTTTTAATGGTGGTTCTGGTAGAAAAATATGTATGCCAACCTGTATAAACCAAGAGACATGTATACGAAGCATAGGAATAGGTTGGATTATAATGTATTCAAATACATGTATCAAGTATAACAATTGATAGATTATGTTTTAAGTCCTTAAATTGTAGGTTGGATTATATACGAAGCATAGGAATAGGTTCACACTGTTCGAACTGCTTTCTCAATTTGTAAGGTTGGATTTATCTTTTAGTGATTTTTCAAGAAGTTCATGTGTCATTTGCTAGATACAATATTTGTTTATTGATATGTAAATTTTCATGGTTCAAATTTTATTGCCTTTTTATGATCCATGTTACAGGTTCAACTTAAATGTGAAGCAACTCCTACAACCTTTGATGCAAACAGGGCTGATACTATAAAGATTGCAATTAATGCCGCAATAGACTGCATGTGAAGCAACTCCGACAAGCTTTGACGACTATAAACAGCTCATGTTAAACTGTTGATAATCATGGTTTTAATATTACAAATATCTAATAAGCATGTCAACAAGCATTTATTCGTTGCAAACATGGCAAATCAAACAACGATTTATGAATGTTTGCAAAAATTTGAATCGTTAGTTAATATCTCATAAGTGATGTAATGTTTTATTTTCCATTTCATTAAATGTTTTTATATGTTCTTTGATACATGTTTTGCTTGAGTTGAATTATCGCATGTTACAACCATTTGTAATTACATTTTGATATTTTCACGTTCTATATTGAACGTACACGAAACACTTACTACAATATCGCATACCGTTAATTGTTTGCCGCTAGAAATTTCCGTTGCTATGCACGGGTACTCGCCTAGTCTTTCTAAACATGAGTATAATTGTCGTTCCTTTTATTGCAAATTCAGTTTAGAAATTGTAGATCGATTGTGGTCTTTTGTCATCATCTTGTTTACTGCATACATTACATTCCTTTAAAAAGTATGCCTTCCAAACTTGATGGTTCCATTAGTAGCAGTACTCGTATACGGTATATGGAAAGAAAAATTGTATAAATTATTGAAACATAATTTGCCGAACAACTAAACACTCGATAAAAATACACACAAGTGTTCAAATCAGAGATCAGTACAAGATTACATAACAAAAGTAAAACTGAAAATGCACGAGATGACTCCCATAAGAATGATTTTGTGTTTTGACCATGTCGCAGAATCATTTCCAAGTCCAGTAGCGGTACCAGTTGGTCGAGAACTTCTTGTTCCAGAGCCTCTTGCATTTGCACTAGCTGTTTGAAACAAATACTTATTATAAACATAAAAAGTGTATGGATTAAAAATTACGAGAAATTTAATGTAACAAATAGAATGAAAACAAAATGTTACCAGTTGGGCTACTAGCAGGAGCATCTCCAATAGAAGAATGGCCAAATTGATAGAAAACTTGTGCCTCAGGGGAATTGGGAGCCAACTTTAGAAGTTCTGCACGACACAATTTCCATTTTATCATTAATTTGTCACTTTTTTTCTATTAAGCATATTAATGTAACTTTTTTTTTTGAACGGCGGGTTACTCGTTAGATATTAGTTGTTGACTCGAGTTAGTGTCGCATCCTCGTGCAGAGATACCAACCGCGAGCCTCTCCTTAGGGGATAACCCTTTATCTAATACTACAAATGAACGTGACCATCTTATCCTTAGAGGTCGTTATTCTTGTTTCTGACTATAAATATTACTTATTTTTCGATGATATATGGACAAAAGAATGTCGGCATGTGACCCAACCCAACACAGCCAAAAAACACGTCCATACTGAAAAAATTGACATTTTTTAATTTTGACCAATTGCTAAGCAACCATGATTGACGTATTCATGTGTCACCTATAATCATATCCAATACCGCTAAACCAAAGACCTCGATCTTATGTACGATAAATTAATATATATACTTACCAGGACATTTAGTAACATTAGCCGGGGTATGACAAACATCGGGCAGTCCTAATGCAAGAGTGACATTAATAGTGAGGCCTAAATCAGGATCATTTCTATCTTTGATCACCACACACAAACACTTCTTGTTGGTATTCAAGACTTGTTTCAAACCAGTACAACAATCTGGTGTAGGAGACTTAGCATTGCCTCCAACGTATGGAAAGCATGTGGCTAGTCCGACTAACTGTTCTGTGCATTCCTCCTTATCCTTGTCATTTGCACCGAGTGTCACACGAGTAGTTAACGCTAAGGTGAAGATCATGAACAAAAGAGAAAATTGAACATGGACTCTGTGTAAAGCCATTGGAATGAGAGGGAAGAAATGAGTTGAAAGCAATAGTGTTTTTTGTTTTCTTTGAAGATAAGAGTTGTGAGCTATTTATATAGGGGTTCTTTAATATCCAACTCCATGACAAATGTCAAAATTTTATATGAGTTAACTACATTTTTGTTTCTTGTAGTTTACCTTGTATAACGATTTTAGTCCAATAGTTTAAAAAGTAATGGATCCAATCCAAAATCCGACGACTTGTAACACGTTTAGTCCAATTTCTCGTTAACCGTTAGTTTGACTAATCTTGACCGTTAAATCTCAGGGCATTTTTGTCTTTTCGTCTACATTGTTAAATAAAAGAGTTAACTACATTATTTTTTGTCATTGTGGTTTGTCGAGTGTTTCACTTTTAATTCAATAATTTCATTTATTTATAATTTTTCTCACTTTTATTGTTAGCTAAGATGCAAATGTGGCACACTCGAGATATCAGCTTTATCGTTTTGGCATGCCACGATTAAAGCACACTTGAGATATCATTATACGAGGTATAAAAATACAATAACATGTATAATCTTCCCCAAAACACAATCCCAAACTCCCTTTTAATGTATACATCGACATTTTAATTTCTCTCTAAAAAATATCTCATTTTCTTATTTGCTTGCTCAAAAGGGACCGCATATATGGGCTTATATGCTTATATTTTGATTAATTACGCAAATTTCAATTACCACGTCAATAGGTGCTTATATTGAAGTTTATACAAGTCGAAAACATAAGCTAGAAACACGCAAATTCAAAACACCCTCGGAAAATTTAGGTCAGCCTATAGAAACATATTACGCCACTAAATATGGACACAACTATAAAAAAATAAAATAAGCAATTAAAACCTGCTTATTTGCTTATTTTACTATAAGATAAGCAGATGAAATAAGCAATTGTAAAAATTATTTTATAAAGTAAATAAAAATGTAACAAGAAATAGAAGTAAAACTTTAGTTAGAACATCTAGTTGACTGACCATTTTATTTATTTATTTATTTATTTTTTTACTTTTTTTAGAGTGGCAATTAATTATCTTCGAATATAGAACCACAAACTATCTCACATGTCCTAAGCAGGAATTGAACTTACAATCATTTTATTGGGGAGCTTCTCAAACAACAAGAGGTACCATTGGGACACAAGTCCTGTGGTTAGTTGACCGATCAATTAAAGCTTTGAAAAAATATAGGTAATTGGTTCAATCTCCTTGAGGAACGTCAGTCACCACTCAAAAGAGGTGCACAAGTTTAAGGTTTCTTCGCCGATGTAAATCGTTCTATGGAGAGAACTACGCGTTCAAATGGACATAACATTTTTTGATAAGAAAGTAAAGGGCCCTTAACCTGAAACTAGTAATTCTCTATATATCTCTTAAATCAGAATAAAATGTTTATGTATCCCAACTCAAATATCAATTGTTGTTGTTTTCCAATTTTCTCCTAGATTTTCGTTTGAGTTGACCATTCTTTGATGGCGGGAAATTTTCAGGGATTTTTTATGTCGTAATCACTTAAAGTCGTTTTAACTTCTTCAATTTTGTTTGTACTTGGAATATGTTTTTTTCATTAAATTTTTATATGCTCTTGCGATTTATGAAATCATGCAAAAATTATAAATATAATAGGGCCCTGTATGGACTCTTATTATTGTTCAACAATTTTTGTTTTTTAAGAAGATATTATGCTCATTGTAATTGTATTTCATTTTTTCTTAGTTACGACAATATCTTCAAATTGTTTTATTTTTATTTGACAATTGAGGGTGAACAATGAGATCCGGATTTTGGTTACAAAAGTATCCCAATGATATTTCTTGAAAATTTTACAATATGAAAGGGTTTTGTGAAAGTTGTAGTTTTAGAGGGGGCTTTTTGAAAATTGATGTTTTAATTTTAGTTGCAAAACTATGCCTTTCGAGGATATCCTGTGAAAAATTTATCATTCGAAGTTGTTTTAAGAAAAAGTGTTTACTTTGGGAGGAGGTCTTACGAAAATTATTATAACGGAATGTATTTTTTTTTTGTTACGACGATACTTTTTTTTCTTTTTCTTTTTTTTTAGAGTGAACAATTGGAGTTTGATTTTGGTTACAAAAGTATCCCTGATATTTCTTGAAAATTTTACCATTTGAAAGGGTTTGTGAAAGTTATAGTTTTAGAGGGGGCTTTTCAAAAATTGAAGTTTTAATTTTGGTTGCAAAGCTATGCCTTTCGAGGATATCATGTGAAAATTTTATCATTCGAAGTGATTTTAAGAAAAGTGTTTACTTTCGGAGGAGGTCTTACAAAATCGTTTATGACGGAACGGGAGTATTTTCTAATGAATAGTAACCCGTCCCGTTATATTTTTGCCAAATGTATATTAGCACAATATAATGCAATTTCAAACGAGTAGCCTATCTTTCTAAACATGAGTATAATTGTCGTTCCTTTTATTGCAAATTCAGTTTAGAAATTGTAGATCGATTGTGGTCTTTTGTCATCATCTTGTTTACTCCATACATTACATAATTTGTCGAACAACTAAACATTAGTAGCAGTACTCGTATATGGAAGGAAAAAAATGTATAGATTATTGAAACATAATTTGCCGAACAACTAAACACTCGATAAAAATACACACAAGTGTTCAAATCAGAGATCAGTACAAGATTACATAACAAAAGTAAAACTGAAAATGCACGAGATGACTCCCATAAGAATGATTTTGTGTTTTGACCATGTCGCAGAATCATTTCCAAGTCCAGTCGCGGTACCAGTTGGTCGATAACTTCTTGTTCCAGAGCCTCTTGCTCTTGCATTGGCACTAGCTGTTTCAAACAAATACTTATTATAAACATAAAAAGTGTATGGATTAAAGAATCCCGCGAAATTTAATGTAACAAATAGAACGAAAATAAAATGTTACCACTTGGGCTACTAGCAGGTGCATCTCCACTAGAAGAATGGCCAAATTGATAGAAAACTTGTGCCTCAGGGGAATTGGGATCCAACTTTAGAAGTTCTGCATAACAAAATTTCCATTTCATCATTTGTCATTGTCACTTCTTTTTTTCTATTAAGCATATTATTGTAACTTTAATATGACAAAATAACACACATGCAAACATATCTAATACTCCGTACTACAATAGAACATTGACCTTCTTATCCTTAGAGGTGGTTAATTATTCTTGTTTCTGACTATAAATATTTACTTATTTTTCGATCATATATGGACAAAAGAATGTCGGCATGTGACCCAGCCCAACACAGCCAAAAAACATGTTGATACTGAAAAATTGACATGTTTGAATTTTGACCCATTGCTAAGCAACCAAAATTGACTTATTATGAAAAGACTTTGAAATTAATTTGTTAAAAAGCAATTTGGTTAGGAAGTTTGTTAGGAAGCGGTTGGTTGTTCAAACTAAAATTATTTGGCTTAACCATATCTAATATCTCTATTTATAAAGCATGAAGACAACTAAACGTGTAACCAAATAACGCAAAATATAATCACACGGTACCCGCCGCCGCATTGCGCGGGTACCGTTCTAGTATAATACAATTTCAAACGAGTAGCCTATCTTTCTAAACATGAGTATAATTGTAATTCCTTTTATTGCAAATTCAGTTTAGAAATTGTAGATCGATTGTGGTCTTTTGTCATCATGTACATTACATTCCTTTAAAATGTATGGCTTCCAAACTTGATGGTTCCATTAGTAGCAGTACTCGTATATGGAAGGAAAAAAATGTATAGATTATTGAAACATAATTTGTCGAACAACTAAACACTCGATAAAAATACACACAAGTGTTCAAATCAGAGATCAGTACAAGATTACATAACAAAAGTAAAACTGAAAATGCACGAGATGACTCCCATAAGAATGATTTTGTGTTTTGACCATGTCGCCGCCGCATTTCCAAGTCCAGTAGCGGTACCAGTTGGTCGAGAACTTCTTGTTCCAGAGCCTCTTGCATTTGCACTAGCTGTTTGAAACAAATACTTATTATAAACATAAAAAGTGTATGGCTTAAAGAATTACGAGAAATTTAATGTAACAAATAGAATGAAAACAAAATGTTACCAGTTGGGCTACTAGCAGGAGCATCTCCAATAGAAGCATGGCCAAATTGATAGAAAACTTGTGCCTCAGGGGAATTAGGAGCCAACTTCAGAAGTTCTGCATAACAAAATTTCCATTTCATCATTTGTCATTGTCACTTCTTTTTTTCTATTAAGCATATTATGTAACGTTAATATGACAAATAACACACATGCAAACATAGCTAATACTACAATCGAACATTGACCTTCTTATCCTTAGAGGTGGTTAATTATTCTTGTTTCTGACTATAAATATTACTTATTTTTCGATAATATATGGACAAAAGAATGTCGGCATGTGACCCAGCCCAACACAGCCAAAAAACATGTTGATACTGAAAAATTGACATGTTTGAATTTTGACCCATTGCTAAGCAACCAAAATTGACTTATTCATGTGTCACCTATAATCATATCAGATATATCAGATACCGCAAAACCAAAGACCTCTAGCTTACGTACGATTGTATATACTTACCAGGACATTTAGTAACATTAGCCGGAGTATGGCAAACATCAGGCAGTCCTAATGCAAGAGTGACATTAATAGTGAGGCCTAAATCAGGATCATTTCTATCTTTGATCACCACACACAAACACTTCTTGTTGGTATTCAACACTTGTTTCAAACCAGTACAACAATCTGGTGTAGGAGACTTAGCATTGCCTCCAACGTATGGGAAGCATGTGGCTAGTCCGACTAACTGTTCTGTGCATTGCTCCTTATCCTTGTCATTTGCACCGAGTGTCACGCGAGTAGTTAACGCTAAGGTGAAGATCATGAACAAAAGAGAAAATCGAACATGGACTCTGTGTAAAGCCATTGGAATGAGAGGGAAGAAATGAGTTGAAAGCAATAGTGTTTTTTGTTTTCTTTGAAGATAAGAGTTGTGAGCTATTTATATAGGGTTCTTTAATATCCAACTCCATGACAAATGTAAAAATTTTATATGAGTTAACTACATTTTTGGTTCTTCTAGTTTACCTGGTATAACGATTTTAGTCCGATAGTTTAAAAAGTAATGGATCCAATCCAAAATCCGACGACTCGTAACACGTTTAGTCCAATTTCTCGTTAACCGTTAGTTTGACTAATCTTGCCGTTAAATCTGAGGGCATTTTTGTCTTTTCGTCTACATTGTTAAATAAAAGAGTTAACTACATTATTTTTTGCCTTGTGGTTTGTCGGGTGTTTCACTTTTAATTCAATAGTTTCATTTACTTATAATTTTTCTCACTTTTATTTTTAGCTGATGCAAATGTGGCACACTCGTGAAATAAGCTTTATCGTGGTGGCATGCCACGATTAAAGCACACTCGAGATATCATTATATGAGGTATAAAAATACAATAACCTGTATAATCTTCCCCAAAACACAATCCCAAACTCCCTTTTAAGGTATACATCGACATTTTTTTCTCTGAAAAACATCTCATTTTCTTATTTGCTTGCTCAAAAGGGACCGCATATATATGGGTTTATATGCTTATATTTTGATTGATTACGCAAATTTCAGTTACCACGTCAATAGGTGCTTATATTTAAGTTTATACAAGTCGGAAACATAAGCTAGAAACACACAAATCCAAAACACCCTCGGAAAATCTAGGTCAGCCTAAATCTAGGTCAGCCTATAGAAACATATTCCGCAACTAAAATACGAACACAACTATAAAAAAATAAATAAGCAGTTAAAACCTGCTTATTTGCTTATTTTACTCTGAGATAAGCAATGAAATAAGCAATTGTAAAATTAATTTTATAAAGTAAATAAAAATGTAATAAGAAATAGAAGTTAAACCTTAGTTAGAACATCTAGTTGACTGACCATTTTATTTTAATTTTTTATTTTTTTTAGAGTGGCAATTAATTATCTCCGAATATATAACCACAAACTATCTCACATGTCTTACGCAGGATTGAACTTATAATCATTTTATTAGGAGCTTCTCACAGAACAAGGGGTACCATTGGGACATAAGCCCTTTGGTTAGTTGATCGATCAATTAAGGGCCCGTTTGGTATGTATGTGGGTTTAAGATTAGAATTAGGATTTAGATTTGTTTTTGGGTTAAGATTTGGATTTGGATTTGATAAAATTAAATAAAGAGAGAGAAAATATATTATTTTATACATATAAAATACTCCGTATATTAAGATAATATAAATTATTATATTTTATTATTAATGATTATTTTTTATAGAATAAAATTAAAAAAGAAAGGAAGAAGACAAATATGGGCCCACACATTTCACAAATCCTACCTATAGGAAGAGGTTGGGTGTTTCTTTTTTTTCTTAGCTAAGGATTCATTTGGGTCCCACTTCTATATAAGCATCTTAATTGGGAGGACATGATAAATTAAGCCTTGTGGATATAAACCATTTAAGAGATTTTTATGGGCCCCACCTAAAAAGTAATAATATTAAATGATATCCCTTAGCTAAGAGAAAAAAAGAAACACCATTAAATGCCCATATATTTGGGACTCAACCCCAAATATGGGACCCACTTTTATAAACCAAACAATGGATTTTACTATCAACCGCAAATCCAAATCCAAATCCAAATCCAAGACCTGCCAACCAAACGGACCCTAAAGCTTTGAAAAAGAAAAAATTACACGGATGGTCCTTGTGGTTTACACATATTTCATGTTTAGTCCCTATTTCATTTTAATTACACCAGAGATACCTATTTTTTGAAACTTGTCACACATTTAGTCCCTAATTTGGATGGCCGTTAGTTTATTCGTTAAGTTATTTGCACCGTTAGTCCCTCCACCGTTGTCAATCTTTTTACGTTTTCGTCCATTTTTTAACGTTCTCGTCCGTTTTTTTAACGTTTTCGTCCATTTTTTTATGATTTTGTTCATATTTTTACGTTTTCGGCCATCTTTTTACGTTCTCGTCCGTTTTTTTAACGTTTTCGTCCATTTTTTTACGTTTTTGTCTATCTTTTTACGTTTTCGTCCATTTTTTTTACGTTTTATTTAATCTTTTTACGTTTTCGTCCATTTTATTACATTTTTGCCTATTTTTTGTGATTAAGTAAGTATACTAAAAGAAAATTTGACATTTGATAAAAATGTTTCCGTGTCGATTTTAAATCATGATTTTGACCCCTTTCTGGTCTGAATCATCAAAAGTGTAAAACACGAAAGTTGTCTGGAATAATGTTTTACATCAGGAATCATGAGATTTTAAACAGAAAATACAAAACAAAGGATATTTACTACCAAAACTTAAGTCATTTTTTTACCAAATTTATAACTTATAAACTCTTGTAAATTTTGTACTTGTGTAAATCTTCAAATTTATTTGAAATAATGGACAAAAATGGATAAAAAAATATATGAAAATGTGGAAAAAAACGGATGAGAATGTTAAAATAGACGAAAACGTAAAAAGATTGACAACGGTGCAAAATATTAACGGAGGGACTAACGGTGCAAAAAATGAGGACTTTTTTAGAAAATGAGGACTAACGGTGCAAAAAATATTAACTGGGGACTAACAGTGCAAATAACTTAACGGATAAACTAACGACCATCCAAATTAGGGACTAAATGTGTGACAAGTTTCAAAAAATAGGTATCTCTTGTGTAATTAAAATGAAATATGGACTAAACATGAAATATGTGTAAACCACAAGCACCATCCGTGTAATTTTTTCTTTGAAAAAATATAAGTTATTGGTTCAATCTCCTTGAGGAACGTCAGTCACCACTCAAAAGAGGTGCACAAGTTTAAGGTTTCTTCGCCGATATAAACTTTTCTATGGAGAGAACTACGCATTCAAATGGACATAACATTTTTTATAAGAAAGTAAAGGGCCCTTAACCTGAAACTAGTAATTCTCTATATATCTCTTAAATCAGAATAATATGTTTGTGTATCCCAACTCAAATATCAATTGTTGTTGTTTTCCAATTTTCTCCTAGATTTTGGTTTGAGTTGACCATTCTTTAACAAGTAGGGAAATTGTCACGATTTTTTATGTCGTAATCACTTAAAGTCGTTTTAACTTCTTTCAATTTTGTTTGTACTTGGAATATTTTTTTCATTAAATTTTTATATGCTCTTGCGATTTAGGAAATCATGCAAAAATTATAAATATAATAGGGGCCCTCTATGGACTATTATTATTGTTGAACGATTTTTGTTTTTAAGAAGATATTATGCTCATACTAATTGTATTTCATTTTTTTAAGTTATGACGATATCTTCAAATAGTTTTATTTTTATTTTGACAATTGAAGGTGAACAATGAGATTCTGATTTTGGTTACAGTTGTAGTTTTAGAGGGGGGCGTTTCGAAAATTGATGTTTGAATTTTAGTTACAAAACTATGCCTTTCAAGGATATCCTGTGAAAAATTTATCATTCGAAGTGGTTTTAAGAAAAGTGTTTACTTTCGGAGGAGGTCTTACGAAAATTATTATAACAGAATGTATTTAAAGATATCTTCAAAATGTTTTATTTTTATTTGACATTTTATTTTATTTTTTATTTTATTTGTTTTTATTTTTTTGAGAGTGAACAATTGGAGTTTGATTTTGGTTACAAAAGTATCCCTGATATCTTGAAAATTTTACCATTTGAAAGGGTTTGTGAAAGTTATAGTTTTAGAGGGGGCTTTTCAAAAATTGAAGTTTTAATTTTAGTTACAAAGCTATGCTTTATAGCTTTCGAGGATATCCTGTGAAAATTTTATCATTCGAAGTGGTTTTATGAAAAGTGTTTACTTTCGGAGGA
This sequence comes from Artemisia annua, assembly GCA_014162995.1. Classification (NCBI taxonomy): domain Eukaryota; kingdom Viridiplantae; phylum Streptophyta; class Magnoliopsida; order Asterales; family Asteraceae; genus Artemisia; species Artemisia annua. Next base: position 46,699 of record LBNU01016323.1, on the reverse strand, counting down.
GGTCTTACAAAAATCGTTTATAACGGAACAGGAGTATTTTCTAATGAATAGTAACCCGTCCCGTTATATTTTTGCCAAACGTATATTAGTACAATACAATCTATATTAGCACAATATAATACAATTTCAAACGAGTAGCCTATCTTTCTAAACATGAGTATAATTGTCGTTCATTTTATTGCAAATTCAGTTTAGAAATTGTAGATCAATTGTGGTCTTTTGTCATCATCTTGTTTACTGCATACATTGTTGGAAATGTGGTTTTGCAAAATGAGTTTTTGCAAAGTTTGGACATAATTTAATATATGTATATGTTATATATATTAGTGTTTGTTGGGGGCGTTATGTACTCCTCCAAGAGAGCTTCGCGACGAGCTAAAGTATGTCCAAAATAGAGCTAAGATGAATGAGAAATCGTGTCTCAAAGTGAGGCATGTGAAACACAAAATGGAAAAGTCCCACATCGCTCAAAATAAGAAATGAATGCTTGTTTATAAGGAAATGTTGGTATTTGCTTCCAAATTCCTTTAGGTGAGCTATGCTCCCACTCCTACGTGCGCGCGCGCAGGGGGGGGTGCAGATTGTGGGATTTCTGGGCCAAAATGGGTTCGAAGCTTCTGAACTCATGCGAGCCCGCGCGACCTGCGGACACGAATGCAGCTCCGAAGCCTCGCATACGTGCGTATCTTTTTGCTGCAGGTCTCGTTTCCAGTTTCCAGAATTGTGTTTCCATTTATTTATAGAAACGATTTAAACTTTGTAAACAAGTTTTATAAAATCTGTTTAAATAAATGGAAGATATGGAAATCGGTTTTAGAAGGAAACAGATTTGCAAATCGTTTTAATTTTTAGCATATATTCTGTCTTGGTCACCAAGACTTGTGAGGGCTATAAATTAAACCCATTCTCATTCAGTTGAAGACACAGAAAAAACGCAGCTCTTTCCAGACGATTTCCAGCTGTCCTTCGATCAGAAACACGCAAGGCTTTCCGTGATCTTTCAGGCAAGTTTTGTCTAGTCCGGCTGTGCAACAGCTTTGTACGTTGTACCCTGGGAAACAGACGGCGAATCTGTTTTAAGGGAATCGTGTTAAACACGAGCCTCGTGCCTTGACCGACCTTTACTGCTTTGTTTATTTTCGTTCTTAGAGTCTGTCTTCTGCTTCTACTCCTTGCTGTCTGTTTTTAATATTCTGTTATTTATTTATTTTCTGTTATTTAATTATTGTAATCTGATTTCTCTAATAAAAGTGTACACCGTTTCCCACATACATTACATTCCTTTAAAAAGTATGCCTTCCAAACTTGATGGTTCCATTAGTAGCAGTACTCGTATACGGTATATGGAAAGAAAAATTGTATAAATTATTGAAACATAATTTGCCGAACAACTAAACACTCGATAAAAATACACACAAGTGTTCAAATCAGAGATCAGTACAAGATTACATAACAAAAGTAAAACTGAAAATGCACGAGATGACTCCCATAAGAATGATTTTGTGTTTTGACAATGTCGCAGAATCATTTCCAAGTCCAGTAGCGGTACCAGTTGGTCGATAACTTCTTGTTCCAGAGCCTCTTGCTCTTGCATTTGCACTAGCTGTTTCAAACAAATAGTTATTATAAACATAAAAAGTGTATGGATTAAAGAATTCCGAGAATTTAATGTAACAAATAGAACGAAAATAAAATGTTACCACTTGGGCTACTAGCAGGTGCATCTCCACTAGAAGAATGGCCAAATTGATAGAAAACTTGTGCCTCAGGGGAATTGGGATCCAACTTTAGAAGTTCTGCATAACAAAATTTCCATTTCATCATTTGTCACTTCTTTTTTTCTATTAAGCATATTATGTAACGTTAATATGACAAATAACACACATGCAAACATAGCTAATACTACAATCGAACATTGACCTTCTTATCCTTAGAGGTGGTTAATTATTCTTGTTTCTGACTATAAATATTACTTATTTTTCGATAATATATGGACAAAAGAATGTCGGCATGTGACCCAGCCCAACACAGCCAAAAAACATGTTGATAATGAAAGGGCTAATTACTTAAAAAGTATCAAACTTGGCACTTTTTACCGTTGTATGTAGCAATGTTATTTTTTTTTATTGTGTGACTAAACTTTTGAATTTGGTACATTGTGTGTATTTTGTGACCATTTTACCCTTACATTTTCTAAATTTTGAAGGGTAAAATGATCATTTTACAGGGCTGAATAGTCACAAAATACACACAATGTACTAAATTCGAAAGTTTAGTCACACAAAAGGAAAAAAATAACTTGGCTACATACAACGGTAAAAAGGGTCAAGTTTGATGCATTTTTAGATAATTAGCCCATACTGAAAAATTGACATGTTTGAATTTTGACCCATTACTAAGCAACCATTATTGACTTATTCATGTGTCATATCAGATATACCGCAAAACCAAAGACCTCTAGCTTACGTACGATTGTATATACTTACCAGGACATTTAGTAACATTAGCCGGAGTATGACAAACATCAGGAAGTCCTAATGCAAGAGTGACATTAATAGTGAGGCCTAAATCAGGATCATTTCTATCTTTGATCACCACACACAAACACTTCTTGTTGGTATTCAACACTTGTTTCAAACCAGTACAGCAATCTGGTGTAGGAGACTTAGCATTGCCTCCAACGTATGGCAAACATGTGGCTAGTCCGACTAGCTGTTCTGTGCATTCCTCCTTATCCTTGTCATTTGCACCGAGTGTCACACGAGTAGTTAACGCTAAGGTGAAGATCATGAACAAAAGAGAAAATCGAACATGGACTCTGTGTAAAGCCATTGGAATGAGAGGCTAGGGAAGAAATAAGTTGAAAGCACTAGTGGTGTTTTTAAAGATAGAGTTGTGAGATATTTATATAGGGGTTCTTTAACATCCAACTCCATGACAAATGTCAATATTTAATATTATCAGCAATCATTCCATATGAATTTAAAGAAGGGACACGAAGCATAAAGTATTGTGTCTAGACTCTAGATCATTGTTAATGATGAGATGATTTATGGACCTAAAACTAACATTAACGAAAATATTTAACAATGAAACTGGACATGTTGCTAATTCATGGTAACTATTCGAAGAAATGTTGCGTAAACCATAGTATATAAGATCACCGATTTTAAAACCAAAAATGAGTCGACATCATATTAATGGTTTGAGACTACTTTGAGTCTATGATTTTTATATCACATGGAGTAGTTATTGCAAAATTTATTAATATGAGTCTATGAATCACAATCTTACTTATTTTCATATCACATGGAGGAGTTATTGCAAAATTTGACAACCCTATCTCGATATCCATCTATGATCAAACATCCAGTAAACTAGTGTAATTTATAGTTCTCGCATTGCGTCAAGTCTGATCAGTATTTTTTACTTCCGGATGAAACTTTTCGTTTTGTACGTAGTTTGATCTTGATATATTTTGTTAGACGGCTACAAAAATAAAAAGCCGTTAAACCCTAATAAGTTTAAGCTTAAGAACAACAATAGTTATACAAAATGTTGCTGCATATGTTTGTTTATGCATATACAAGAGTGGTGAATTAGGTGAAGGCAAAAGTAGTGCTTATTATGAGTTCTATGAAAAAGTAGCAATGTGAAAGTGGGCATGAAGTTTGAGCACTTCACCAACCCACTCAGGTTTGTGGTACCTTGGTAGGGCATGTCTACTTCAGTCGGTATTAAAATGGAAACAAGTGTTAGCGTTCGAGATTTTTTTAGAAAAAGGTAAAGTTTATAATGTCTGTAACAGGTTTAAATTTTGGTGTCGACCGACCCTTGTTAAAGGCCAACCTTAAGCAATGTTTNTACTGAAAAATTGACATTTTTTGAATTTTGACCCATTTCTAAGCAACCATAATTGACCTATTCATGTGTCACCTATAATCATATCAGTTATTGCTAAACCAAAGACCTCTTACGTACGAATATATATACTTACCAGGACATTTAGTAACATTAGCCGGAGTATGACAAACATCAGGAAGTCCTAATGCAAGAGTGACATTAATAGTGAGGCCTAAATCAGGATCATTTCTATCTTTGATCACCACACACAAACACTTCTTGTTGGTATTCAACACTTGTTTCAAACCAGTACAACAATCTGGTGTAGGAGACTTAGCATTGCCTCCAACGTATGGCAAACATGTGGCTAGTCCGACTAGCTGTTCTGTGCATTCCTCCTTATCCTTGTCATTTGCACCGAGTGTCACACGAGTAGTTAACGCTAAGGTGAAGATCATGAACAAAAGAGAAAATCGAACATGGACTCTGTGTAAAGCCATTGGAATGAGAGGCTAGGGAAGAAATAAGTTGAAAGCACTAGTGGTGTTTTTAAAGATAGAGTTGTGAGATATTTATATAGGGGTTCTTTAACATCCAACTCCATGACAAATGTCAATATTTAATATTATCAGCAATCATTCCATATGAATTTAAAGAAGGGACACGAAGCATAAAGTATTGTGTCTAGACTCTAGATCATTGTTAATGATGAGATGATTTATGGACCTAAAACTAACATTAACGAAAATATTTAACAATGAAACTGGACATGTTGCTAATTCATGGTAACTATTCGAAGAAATGTTGCGTAAACCATAGTATATAAGATCACCGATTTTAAAACCAAAAATGAGTCGACATCATATTAATGGTTTGAGACTACTTTGAGTCTATGATTTTTATATCACATGGAGTAGTTATTGCAAAATTTATTAATATGAGTCTATGAATCACAATCTTACTTATTTTCATATCACATGGAGGAGTTATTGCAAAATTTGACAACCCTATCTCGATATCCATCTATGATCAAACATCCAGTAAACTAGTGTAATTTATAGTTCTCGCATTGCGTCAAGTCTGATCAGTATTTTTTACTTCCGGATGAAACTTTTCGTTTTGTACGTAGTTTGATCTTGATATATTTTGTTAGACGGCTACAAAAATAAAAAGCCGTTAAACCCTAATAAGTTTAAGCTTAAGAACAACAATAGTTATACAAAATGTTGCTGCATATGTTTGTTTATGCATATACAAGAGTGGTGAATTAGGTGAAGGCAAAAGTAGTGCTTATTATGAGTTCTATGAAAAAGTAGCAATGTGAAAGTGGGCATGAAGTTTGAGCACTTCACCAACCCACTCAGGTTTGTGGTACCTTGGTAGGGCATGTCTACTTCAGTCGGTATTAAAATGGAAACAAGTGTTAGCGTTCGAGATTTTTTTAGAAAAAGGTAAAGTTTATAATGTCTGTAACAGGTTTAAATTTTGGTGTCGACCGACCCTTGTTAAAGGCCAACCTTAAGCAATGTTTAGTTGTTTCCTATGAATTTAGGATTAAATCTTGGACCTATTACTCCAAAATGTAGTTATAGTATTGTTTGTTTTTCTCGAAATAATTGAAACACCTATAAATACAACTATTTGTAGGGCCATAAAGTAAACTGTTCAGTAAAATCTTCGTTAATTTATTAAATGAATGAGTATGAACAACATTTTACGTATCGTTTACTTAAATGAACGAATGTGAACAAAAGTCTCGTCCGTTCAATTATGTTATGAACATCCGTTTATGCGTTCATTAATATTTGTTTATCTTCATTTATTTGCTTTTGTTTGTATATCATATCTTTTTATTATATATACTTATAAATATAGTTTGCTTAGACAAAATCAACACTAATAAAACACAATATTATGTATGTTTGAATACTTAATGTTATTTTTTTTGGCTTTCAATTATGTTTGTTCGTTGATGACCGTTTAATGCGTAATTTAATGAACATAAACTAAAATGAACAACCTAATTTCTTAATAAACGAACATGAATAACAAAACTCGCTCGTTAAGCGTTCGTGTCTCTTCTGACCGGTTAAAGTACTTAAACGAACAAACATGAACAACGCTTCGTCCGTATTCAGCTGATTCATTTACAACCCTAATAATTTGCCTTTCTAAAATTGTGGTAAAGTAATTTACTGGTTTTTGAAAATGTAAGTTTCTTTGATGCAATCAACAAAATGTTGTTACATAATTTTAATTTACACATTAAATTAGTCATACTTTAAGACCTCTTAATCACGTTAACCTTTTATTGGTGAAACAGCAGTAAAATCAATTTTGGTTTATATACAGGAGGACCTTAAAACAGTTTTAAATACTTGTTTATTGGTGAAACAGCAGTAAAATCAATTTTGGTTTATATATAGGAAGACCTTAAGACAGTTTTAAATACTTGTTTTATGTCTCTGGCTTACATATTAAAAAATCACGAGAAGAGTCAAAGTTTGACTACATGGCGACAATGAAAGTTATGTTTTTGTTTTGGTGTGGTTGGAAATAAGTTCTCTTCAAATAATTCGATAGTTATTGACTTATTTCGTCATTCTTATGCTACTAGTGATGCAAGTGGCCATCACTAAAAAGTAAAAACCAATAATGATACATGGTGATCTGTCGATCCATTATAATCATAACATATACATATATACCAAAAAAGAATGAATATTGTACAAAATTTATTCTGTGGATCATATAGTTAAAAGTAACTAGTTAGAAACAACATATATAACATTCAAACTTTATTATGATGATATTTTAGTATCTTACCATCACTTTCTGTATTTTATATGTAAGAATCCTGGACTATATCTAGTCAAGGAGCCAATATGAAATCCAAGTTTGTGAAAACTCAGTCGAGTGAATAGATTTTTCGAACCCTAGAGTGTTTGGTTTAATTAACTTATTTTATGTAATCTTTTATATAATAAAGGAATTACATCATTTTGGAGTTTTTTCGACAAAACAATCTTAGTAGAAAAAAAATTAGACCAATAGGAAAGCTCGATTTTGACACATAGGCGAATCGAGCAATATGATTGGCCAATAAAATGTCAAAATTGAATCGATTTTGGTTAAACTTTAATAAATTTGGTGAAGAATTTAATTGAGGAAAAAAAAACAAATAAAAATATAGGTGTCAAATATATGAAAATAAAAACTTAAAAAAAGAGGAGGTAATTAATAAAAAATTAGTGGTTGAATTTTAAATATTATATGGAGTTAAGTGTAAAATTATAAATCTTCATTTTTTGATAACCTTAGATAATAAACAAATAACCCCTTACACTTTATACCCCCTACACTTTATAATATGAATTTTGTTTACAATTACATGAGTATTAGTATTATTTGAGACTTCCATCCATTAGACTTACAACATTTTATAAATGTATGAATTAGTTTTAATATACGTTAAATACTTTTAAAATAAATATTAGTTTTAAACTTTCATCTATTAAAATATCTTTTTACGTACGTTAAATATAAATAAGAAGTCATGTTATCATATTTAAAAGTTTAATCTATACGTACACGGGTTTGAATATTAAATACAGTTAAATTATTACTAACGGTAATATAAATATCAAATGGTAAGTACGAGTTACTGTGATATGAAAATAAATAAACGTGATTGTAATTATAACGACTCATGTAATTATCATTTAAAGTTTATATACGGATATCCGGAAAAACATTTTTAAAAAACTTTACGGAGTATATTTTAACTTCATCAACGCTCATTATGTGCTACTAAACTTGCACATTTTGTATAACATAATATCAATAGTTAAAGTTAAACAAAGTTAAATCTTTCATCCAATAAAATTTTTACAAAATATTAATTAATATTAATAGGGGTGAGCATTGGGCCGGTTCCTTCCCGTCCCGACCCGATATCGACAAAGCCAGAAATCGAGTTCGCCGGAAAACCAAACCGACTCCCGACCCGAAAACAGCCGGTTCGATATCGGGACAGTCCCGACAGGTCAGGATCGGTCAGATTTGTCGGTTTTCTTTGTTGTTTTTTGGTTTCCATCCCGAACCGGCCCGAAACCAACCCATCCCAAATCGATTGGCCGGAAAACGCAAACCAAGTCCCGAACCGAGACTGGTCGGAATCGAAATCAGGACGGCGGGACTGGTCAGAATCGGGACGGTTGTCGGGTGTCGGTCGGGATTGCTCAGCCCTAGATATTAATACATAATGAAAAACTCATGCATACTTATTAGTTGTACTTATATCACAATTTTCACGGTTAATTTCTTATATGTTCATATAGTAAACAAAAATTTTAAAATAAATTTGATTTATGTGTAAACTCATGTGATCAAAAAACCTTTGACCCAATAACATTATAAGGAGACACGCTAAAGAATCCAATACAAGGTCGATGCCATGGTTATATTTACAATTTCTACTAACTGCTTTTCTTACTTTCGTACATGTTGATGCTCCAACTTTTTAAAATATACATAAGATTTTCTGTTTTTAAACGATAATACTATATAATTAATTTTTCTTGAAAAACCCCGTGCGTGCACGGGTATTATAGCTAGTATCGTCTATAATCAAGTTTGGGATAAATTGTAAAGAAAAGAATCCATCAGACTAGTGGGTCAATATGCATGTCCTTATGCCACTCACAACGCGTTTCTCTAATAATACTTATCCCGGCCGATCGACACGTTTCGGACAATTTTTGAAAACAAATCGGTTGTCTGAACGACCGACTTCTTTTCTTTTATTTTATGTGTGAGTGTATTGTAAGGAATATTTGTATTTAATTGGGGTATGTTTTGGTAGTGATGTTGGTTATGTTATTACACTATGTTGGTGGTGATGTTGGTGGTATTGAAAAGCTTATGTGATGCTGAATTAATGTTATATTCTCGGTCACTATTACCGCCAGTTTTATGAACTTATCAAATTCAGTTTTTAGACGTAGATAAGCCGTTAATATAAGTTGAAAAGCTTACTATAAATCTAAAAAGTAAAGTCTGTCAACTTTTATATATTTCAATTTCAATAAATCAATAACCCACAAAACATTAACTAATCTAAACGGCCTTATGGCCCCTTATTCTACCTCCTGTCGCTTTACATCACAATAACAATAGTTTGACCGTCAAATAAGAACTTCTCTTATTACGTTTACAAAAGTTTAGATCGTAAAATAACTACTTTATCATACACAATGCATACAAAGTTAGTATATTCCACTAGAACGAGCATACCTTGTCCTTGAGGTCGTGTGGATAACATAACTAGGAATGGCAATGGGGCGGGTTTGGGGCGGGGCGGCTCTCCCCATCCCCAAATCCGATTACAAAATTCAACCCCAAACCCGCCCCAATCTCCATTGGGGATCTTATCGGGGCGCCCCGTTGGGGCAATATGCTCCCCCAAACCCGCCCCATTCCCTATTGGGGTCTTATCAGGTTGTCTTTTTTGAGCGTCATGCTCCATCATACTCGTGTCGTTCCTTGTTTACTTTTATTTTTACACTATTTATAATAACAAATTAAGCATTGAAATAATGCACAACTTTTTTAGAATATTATGATATAAAACAAGCTTCTTTCATCACAATTTGAAATATTACAGAGATAAAAACTAACAAAAGTTAGAGAATTATATTTTTAGTACGTAAATACTAATACACTATTTTATGTATAAATATATTTCGGGGCGGGGCGGGGCGGGGCGGGATGGTGTGCCCCGTCCCCGCCCCCGCCCCAAACCCGATAAGAATCCCCGTTAAGGCCCCGAAACCCGCCCCAAAACCCTATAAGCCCGCTACGCCCCGCCCCAAAAAGTTCGGGTTTCGGGTTTCCCCGTCGGGTTCGGGTTTTTTTGCCATCCCTAAACATAACAGGTTAGGGTACAAGACTAGAAGTGCATGGTTAAAAGAATAGTGGGTTTCATCATTTTTTTTCTTGTGTACATTGCAGAAATCATCCTTAAGGTTTGGCCAAATTGCAGATTTCATCTTAAATGGGTTGAACGTGCATAGATCATCCTTAAAACAAACCTTTTTGCAAATTTGGTTGGGCGTTACTCACGTTAGGTAAATTCCGTTAAAGTTACATGTTAGCCCTTTTAGCCAACAATTGTTGTATCGTTCATCCTTTAAACAAACGGCCGTTTATAAATTAAAAAAATTGGGTTTATTTAAAGTTTTTTCGATTTTCTATATACATTTTTATAAAAACATATACGTTTTTATATAAGTTTTTATATGTTTTTATATATATTCTTAGATACTTTTATATATGTTTTGTGTACCCTTTTTTTTATATATACTTATATAATTTTTATATGTTCTTATACATTTTTATAAAAACATATACATTTTTATATAAGTTTTTATACGCTTTTATACGTTTTTATATACGTTTTTGTATATATTTTAATGTACGTTTTTATACAATACATTCTTATATATTTTTTATACGTTTTATATACGCTTTTATACATTTTATATATGTTCTTTTATACTTTTATACGATTTTATATACACTTTTATACGTTTTTATATATTTTCTTATATACTTTTTATACGTTTATATATATGTTTTCATATATGTTTTTATATAATTTTTATATACACTTTCATACGTTTTTATATGTTTTATATATGTTTTTATATACTTTTTATATACGTTTTCTATACATTTTTATATATGGTCTTATATACTTTTATATGTTTTTATATGCTTTTATATACATTTTATACGGCTTTTTTACATTCTAATATACTTTTAAATGCAAAAATGTATAAGAACGTATAAAAAGCTTATAATAATATATATAGAACGTATACAAAAAAGAATAAAAAACGTATATAAAAACGTATATAAAAAATATATAAGAACATATATAAAAATGTATATAAAAGCATATAAAAACGTTTAAAAAATATATAAGAATGTATAAAAAAAACCGTATATATGAACGTGCATAAAATCGTTACATAAAAACGTATACAAAAAAGTATATAAGAATGTATAAAAGGTACATAAGAACATACATAAAAACGTATAAAAATATATAAGAATGTATACAAAAACGTATATAAGAATGTGTATAAAACGTATATAAACTTATATTAAAATGTATATGTTTTTATAAAAACGTATATAAAAAATCAAAAAAACTTTAAATAAACCGACTTTTTTAATTATAAACAGCCGTTAGTTTAAAGGATGAACGCCGCAACTGTTGTTGGCCAAAAGGGCTAGCGTGTAACTTAAAACGAAATCCACTTAACGCCGGTTAAAGACAAGGACCAAAATTTGAAAAAAGGTTCGTTTTAGGGTTGATCTATGCACTTTTAAACTATTTAGGACGAAACTTGCAATTTGGACAAACCTTAAAGACGATTTCCACAATTTACTTTTTTTTTCTTTTTTTTTTTAGAATCTTTTCCTTCCTATGTACAGTTACCAATCAGCACTTTATGGGTTGACATATACATAATGCGAAGTTCGTCATCTATTGAAACCAAAAACACTATCGACTATAAGTTTAAATATGAGCAAAATCAACACTTACACCAACAAAGGTCGCATTTGTTATCCTGTTGGTAATTTCCTAAATGTAAGCTTAGGTAGATGTAATAAGTAGGGATGGCACCCGTGGGCAATGGGCACGGGTACCTCTAACCCGTCACCCACCCATGTAGTATTTTTCTCACCCGCCACCCACCCATCACCCACAAATGGGTACAATTTTCTACCCATGCCCATGCCCGCGGGTATTTGTTGCCCATGGGTAAACCCATGGGTTAGTGTCATGCAACAAACTTACTTTGTACATAACTATATAACTAGAATACCTAGATGTGTTTGGTGTGTACATGATAAAGGGAATAATTGGAGTTACAGGTGAATCGAAGTGCGAGCAAGAAAAAGAAGCGGGTAAGATGTATTTTAGCACAAGGACGAACAGAGAGTATAAGATTATACATGTTAACATGTATACAACTTTGATTATATGATATTTCATATTCTCCTTTTAGTGTTGAAACTCAAACAAACTTTTAGGTTAATGTGTTTTCTTCAGACTTGGTAACTATTAAATATTTAAATGTATACCAGCAACATCATATATTTTTAATTAATATAATTAATTTTAACATGGGTTTATGGGTACACCCACGGGTATTTTGACGGGTATACCCGTGGGTATTTTTAATGGGTGTCATGGGTTTACCTGCGATGGGTATGCCTCACCCGTCACCCACTGATGGGTACAGATTTTCACCCACGACCAACCCGTGGGTGTAAATTAATACGTTTACCCACCCATTTATGACGGGTACCCGCCGGTTGTGGGTTTTTTCTCGCCCGTTGCCATCCCTATCAATAAGGGTCCATTTTGTTTGTAGATAAATTTAAGATTTTAATTTGAATTAAAATATTATATAATAGAAAATATTTAAAGTTATTTAATATTTAAAAATATGATTTAAATAAAAGTTTGTTTGATTTAAATAAATATATAAAGAGTAAATTACACCGATAGTCCCTATATATAAATAAGAAAGAAAGATGAAGAATAAATAAGGGCCACTTGTATGAAAGAAAATAATAAAACTAGGGTCCGGTAAGTACATAGGTTTTGTAGAATCCACATTTTCGGCCATAACCACCGATCCTATTCCCTATCCCTATGTACCAAACAATCGTTTTTATCTTAAACTCAAATCCACCAAAGGATTTTTGCTCAGTTAGTACTCATATTAAAAAAAAAACTTATGGGCCTACTGAAAAGATTTTGAGGATAAAATGTACTACGTAAATGATTTGAGTCTCGGCTCTTACTCACATTCGAAAAACTTATAAGCTTACTGGTGAGATTTTTGAGGATAAAAGGACCAACTTACATGAACCTAAATAAAATACTCCTACAATTTACTAAACATTTTTCTATTTTAATGTCATCAGTTTTCTAGCACACATGTTATGTCGGTAGAAAAGTTTTACAAAAAAAACAAACTGATCTTATCTCTCTACAGCATAAATAACATCATCATCTTTACACACACTCAAAACACTTCCAAAAACACACAGTACACAAAACACAAACATGGGCGTAATAATCATCGACGGGTCAACAGTCCGTTCCTTCGTAAACGACGAGCCAAATTTCAAACTCAGCATCGACTCCCAGTTCACATCTCTCGACACCAACAAAGACGGCGTCTTATCTCGGTCCGAAATGCGCAAAGCCTTCGAATCCATGCGTTTACTCGAAGCTCACTTCGGGGTCGACACTAAGTTGCCACCTGAAGAGCTGACACGTTTGTATGACTCAGTTTTTGTTAGCTTTGATGGTGATCATAATGGAACTGTGGACCGTGAGGAATTTGGAGCTGAGATGAAGAAGATCATGCTGGCTATTGCTGATGGGCTTGGGTCTTCTCCTATACAGATGGCTGTTGAAGATGATGATCAGAGTTTGATCAAGAAAGCTGCTGATTTGGAGGCTGAGAAGTTGGCTGGGAAGAGCTGATAGAAATAAGCTATATTTGACCGATAAATGCTTTTTCGTGTAACTTGAAAATAATAATAAGTCGTATTTTCGATCGGTTCTATCTTCCATTTTAGATTTTTAGTTTCGCTAGTTTAGTTGATATGCTTATTTTTAAGTATTAAGTTATAAACAAAATTATAAATTATAGATAACTCAGAGAAGACAAGCTTATTGTATATAAACTGAATCAGATTAGTTTGAAGCAAGAAAAGAAAATCTATAAGGCTACTGACAGTAATAACCGAGGTCGACCATTTTGGAGTCGGTCGACATTGCTGTGGGTTGTCGGTCGCGACCGACTATGAGTTTGGTTTGCAGCGAAAACGGTCGAGTACTCGACCGAGTAGGATTTCAATTTTTTCTTTCTTTTTGATCCATTTGTTTTGCCTTTTTTTGTTTTGACACGTTTGTGTGTGTCAAAGTGTGTGTGTGGCGAGGGTGAAGATGAGGTTATATATATATATATATATATATATATATATATATATATATATATATATATATATATATATATATATATTTCTCTTCCAAACAATCAATTGGTCAATGAGGTTCATTCCACTTATTTAGTTATGAGAAAATTCTCAATTTAGGCCAAAAACTTTTCAACATTTCAAGTTTTGGTCGAGAATTTAACCTCATTCCCAATTTGGTCATGCTCGACTGCTCGACTGCTCGACTCCACCCAGTTTTTGACATGTGTCATTCCCTTGACTGCTTAGCTGCTCGACTTTGACTGCTCGACTGCTCGACTCCACCCAAATTTTGACACGTGTCATTCCTTTTGTACTTTTTATAAGAAAAAGTACAAAAGGAATGACACGTGTACAAAAGGAATGACACGTGTCAAATTTTGGGTGGAGTCGAGCAGTCGAGCAATAATTATAGTTGTGAGCCCAAGACATCCTTGATTCCTTTAATAGGAAACCAAACGCACCCTTAAATGACACTCTTGTAATGGGGGTTCGGGTACTGGTTAGTCGGTTTGAATTCATCCAAAAATCCGTATTTCGTTTGAAGAAAAGAAGGATCCCACCACTCGTCACATCACAGGTATTGAGGAGGAGGAAAAAAAAAAAAAAAAAAAAAAAAAAAAAAAAAAAAAANGCTCGAGCATGACCAAAATTGGCGAATGAGTCAAATTCTCGACCAAAACTTGAAATGGTGAAAACTTTTTGGCCTAAATTGAATTTTCTCTTTAGTCACTTATTATTATTTATTTTTTTAAATTTATTGTGTGTTAATAATCGTATTTCTTAAACTAAAAAAAAAAAAAAAAAAAAAAAAAAAAAATTACTTGGTCGGCCTCTTACTGGATGCCAGCGTTGAATCGCCCTGCAGCTGGCTCGGCTGGAGAGAGAGGAAGCTGACGTGACAGCGAAAAAAAGTGGGATTGACTCACTCTACTGGTGGGCACCTAAAGAAGCCTCTGAACGTGATTGCAGCATGGCTTGCAATGAGTTTAATGGAATTGATGGACCCATCTCATACCCTTTTATTCATACAATCGTCATGGGATGTTTGGTATGCTACCAGGTACAATGACAATGGGTATGAGTTTTGATAGTAGTGGTGGGTGCCTGTCACCTATGAAAGATTGCATATTAGGCTCTTCTGAGTATATGAAGTATTATTTATATCTTATCATCTCATTACTATCGTGGTGGGGCCCCTGCATCTTAAACTAACAACCTTTAATCAGCTTTCATAGTCATAGTCTCATTCTCATAGTGGCGACTAACCAACACACCCTCATATCTTTACATGATTCTGTTACCATACAAATGTACATAATACACAGTGTCAACATTAACGAAACTATGTGGCAATTCTATTATTCGGAAGGTCATTGTTTTATACTCCATTCTGTCCAACGAATTGTTGATCTTTCATTGTCAGTTTGCTACCAACTACCATATCTTAGTACTTAGAATTGATTAGTATTTAGGTTTACTTATTACCTTATTCCAAAATATGTATATAAAGTTATGCGAAACATTAAAGTAATTATAAAGGCTAAACTGTATTTTTGTGACTTTGCAAAATTCAAAACTGAGTAGTAAATGTGTTTTTTTTAAATTGTTTCGTATTTTTTGTACTACGGACTGCAATAATTTTCAGACCAATAGGTGCGTGAATCTCTTTAACTTGTTGGCCCGATGATGTGTGCACTTTTTGTCTCGTAATATTAAACGTATAAGTTAGACTTAACATATGTCGTAAGTGCATATATTTGAGAATACAAATGTAAACGCACACTAACAGGCAACCAATACGCCATTTAAATGTCATAGTTACGTGATCAGCAAAAAAGAAATAGAAAAAGATTTTTTTTTTTTTTTTTTTTTTTTTTTTTTGATTGTTTTTAGGGTGCGTTTGGTATGCTGCAGAATGACAATGGGTATGAGTTTGATAGTAGTGGTTGTCTCTAACTATGAAAGATCCATTCCCTCTTCAAGAGTTGTATTTTGGGTATGGAATATGATTATAGTTGTGGAGCCACAGACATCCTGATTCCTTAAATAGGAAACCAAAAAGAAACGACGCCTGAGAGATTCGAACTCTCGCGGGGAAACCCCATGTACTTAGCAGGCACACGCCTTAACCACTCGGCCAAAGCGTCTTTCTGTCATTCCTCTTTAAAACCCATATATTTATAACACATCAACAATAACAAAAAAAAATACATATCCACTAATCCATCATATCAATTAACCCCCATAAAAAACCACCACACACAAACAATAACAAACATGTCCTCCCCAACAACCACCACCGTACCAACCACCACTCAACCGTCACCACCACCGTCGCTATTTTCCGACGACAATTTCCGTCTAGACAGCCCATACTTCCACCGTCTAATCCACCACCAAAACCATCGTACACCTACTTCACAATCCTTCATACAATCCCTCACCACAATCACACTCACCTCCACCGATCCTACCGACTTATGTCCTGTATGTAAAGAACAGTTTGTCATAAACGACCTGATCAAAAAGCTCCCGTGTAAACATACCTATCATGTTGCCTGCATTGTTCCGTGGCTGGAATGTAGCTCTTCGTGTCCGGTTTGTCGCTTCGAAATGCCGAAAGAGGCGAAAAAGGTGTCTAGTAGGTCTAGGGTTTTGAGATTTGGTGAGGTGGTTGAGGATAATGAGGTTATGTTAGGGGTCGGGTTTAGGAGTTATAGGAGTGAGAGTGAGAGTGAGAGTGGATTAACAAATCCACTCACCAAGGTCAGATTTTGATGTAATCCAGTGACACAGGACCCCACACCTTTTCTTTTGAGTAAATTACACCGTTCGTCCCTGTGGTTTAGGGTTAATTTCACTCTCAGTCCCTAATTTTTTTTCTTGCATTGTTGGTCCCTGTGGTTTTTCAATTGCACACCAGTGGTCCTTATCGTTAACTGGCGTTATCTTTTCCGTTAGCAAGTGGCAACGTTAGTCCATTAACCAAACAAGCGTTTTGCTAACGGAAAAGATAACGCCAGTTAACGATAAGGACCACCGGTGTGCAATTGAAAAACCACAGGGACCACCGATGCAAGAAAAAAAATTAGGGACTGAGAGTGAAATTTACCCTAAACTACAGGGACGAACGGTGTAATTTACTCTTTTCTTTTTAATTTTGAGAATTTTGTAACTTTTTATCAACCACATATTAGTTATCCTTTATTTTTTATTTTCATTTACAGTAGATCTTAAAAAAATATATAAACTTTGAATTCTAATCCTAATCAAACATAAAACAAACAACATTTAATAAAGTCATTCAATTAGTCCTATATATTTTCTTTTTAACCTAAACCAAATCCTAATCCTATCCTAAACCTATCAACAAAACAAACACACCCTAAATAAAAGTTTGTTTGATTTAAATAAATATATAAAGAGTAAATTACACCGATAGTCCCTATATATAAATAAGAAAGAAAGATGAAGAATAAATAAGGGCCACTTGCCCACTTGTATGAAAGAAAATAATAAAACTAGGGTCCGGTTAGTACATAGGTTTTGCAAAATCCACATTTTCGGCCATAACCACCGATCCTATTCCCTATCCCTATGTACCAAACAATTGTTATTACCTTATGGGCCTACTGAAAAGATTTTGAGGATAAAATGTAAAGGATTCGACTCTGCGCTCTTACTCACATTCGAAAAATTTATGAGCTTACCGGTGAGATTTTTGAGGATAAAAGGACCAAGTTACATGAACCTAAATAAAATACTCCTACAATTTACTAAACATTTTTCTATTTTAATGTCATCAGTTTTCTAGCACACACATGTTATGTCGGTAGAAAAGTTTTACAAAAAAACAAACTGATCTTATCTCCACAGCATAAATACCATCATCACCTTTACACACACTCAAAACACTTCCAAAAACACACACACACACACAAAACACAAACATGGGCGTAATAATAATCGACGGGTCAACAGTTCGTTCCTTCGTAAACGACGAGCCAAATTTCAAACTCAGCATCGACTCCCAGTTCACATCTCTCGACACCAACAAAGACGGCGTCTTATCTCGGTCCGAAATGCGCAAAGCCTTCGAATCCATGCGTTTACTCGAAGCTCATTTCGGGGTCGACACTAAGTTGCCACCTGAAGAGCTGACACGTTTGTATGACTCAGTTTTTGTTAGCTTTGATGGTGATCATAATGGGACTGTGGACCGTGAGGAATTTGGAGCTGAGATGAAGAAGATCATGCTGGCTATTGCTGATGGGCTTGGGTCTTCTCCTATTCAGATGGCTGTTGAAGATGATGATCAGAGTTTGATCAAGAAGGCTGCTGATTTGGAGGCTGAGAAGTTGGCTGGGAAGAGCTGAGAGAAATAAGTTACATGTTTGATCGATAAATGCTATTTCGTGTAACTTGAAAATAATAATAAGTTGTATTTTCGATCGGTTCTATCTTCCATTTTAGATTTTTAGTTTCGCTAGTTTAGTTGATATGCTTATTTTTTACTAGTATTAAGTTATAACAAAATTATAAATTATAGATAACTCAGAGAAGACAAGCTTATTGTATATAAACTGAATCAGATTAGTTTGAAGCAAGAAAAGAAAATCTATAAAAGAAATCCCTTGAAGCGTGTTGCACATGGTGCAAATGAGTTTATGGAATTGATGGACCCCAATCTCATACCCCTTTTTAATCACACAATCAGCAATTTTATCTTTAATGATTCCGTTTAACATACCAAATGTACATACAAACAGTGTCAAACTTAACGACAACTATGTGGCAATTCTATTACTTCGGAAGGTCATTGTTTTAACTTTTAAGAAGCATGTTTAGCATATCTATTACTCCATTCGTCCAAGAATTGTCTATCTTTTCATTTCAGTTTGTACCAACTACCATATTTAGTAGTTAGAATTGATTAGGTTTACTTATTAACCTTATTCAAAATTGTTATATATAAAATTATATGAAAACATTAAATAGTAATTATAAAAGGTAAAACTGTATTTTTGTGACTTTTCAAAATTCAAAACTGTAGTAAATGTGTTTTTTTAAATTGTTTATATTTTTTGTTTAGTGACAATAATTTTCGAACAAAGTAGCGTGAATCTCTTTAACTTTTGCCCCATGATGTGTGACATTTTTGTCTCGTAATATTAAACGTATGAAGTTAGACTTAACATATCTGTAAGTGCATATATTTGAGAAGTACAATGTAACCAACACTACAAGGCAATCCCAATGCCATTTAAAGTCATAGTTACGTGATACAGAAAAAAAGAAAAAGAAAAAGAAAAAAAAAATTGAGTTGGGTGCGTTTGGTATGCTGCGAGGAATGACAATGGGTATGAGTTTGATAGTAGTGGTGGGTCCAGACATCCTAAACAAACACAAACTATCACTTTCATAGTGATAGTTTGATTCTCTTAGTAGGAAACCAAACGCACCGACACTCTTGTAATCGTAGGTTCGGGTACTGGTTAGTCGGGTTTGAATTCATCCAAAAAATCTGTATTTCGTTTGAAGAAAAGAAGGATCCCACACTCATGTCACATCCAGGTATTGAGGAGGACAAAAAAAAAAAAAAAAAAAAAAAAAAAAAAAAAAAAAAAAAAAAAAAAAAAAAAAAAAAAAAAAAAAAAAAAAAAAAAAAAAAAAAAAAAAAAAAAAAAAACAAAAAAAAAAAAAAAAAAAAGAAAAAAAAAAAAAAAAAAAAAAAAAAAAAAAAAAAAAAAACTGCGTATAAAAAGGGGAAAAAAATTTAAAAAGAAACGACGCCTGAGAGATTCGAACTCTCGCGGGGAAACCCCATGTACTTAGCAGGCACACGCCTTAACCACTCGGCCAAAGCGTCTTTCTGTTATTCCTATTTAAAATCCCGCAATTTATTAATATCACAAAAAAAAAAAAAAAAAAAAAAAAAAAAAAAAAAACCACCATAGAAACCCCCCCCCACACAAGCAATAATAACTAACCACCCGAAAAACATGTCCTCCCCAACCACCACAACCAACACCGTACCAACCCCCAATCAAACGTCACCACCACCGTTTCTATTTTCCGACGACAATTTCCGTCTAAACAGCCCATACTTCCACCGTCTAATCCACCACCACCACCACCACCAAAACCATCGTACACCTACTTCACAGTCCTTCATCGAATCCCTCACCACAATCACACTCACCTCCACCGATCCTACCGACTTATGTCCTGTATGTAAGGAACACTTTGTCATAAACGACCTGATCAAAAAGCTCCCGTGCCAACATACCTATCATGTTGCCTGTATTGTTCCGTGGCTGGAATGTAGCTCTTCGTGTCCGGTTTGCCGCTTCGAAATGCCGAAAGAGGCGAAAAAGGTGTCTAGTAGGTCTAGGGTTTTGAGATTTGGTGAGGTGGTTGAGGATAATGAGGTTATGTTAGGGGTTGGGTTTAGGAGTTATAGGAGTGAGAGTGAGAGTGAGAGTGAGAGTGATGGTACGGATGGTTTGCGTTGAGTGGCGCGTGTTTTGGTTGTGGGTGTAAAAGTTAGGGTTTAAGCGATACAATAGACGTGTACTTTTTCAAATGTGAACTTAAAGTACGCATATATCAATGTTAAACAAAATGGCTATGTTTGTACGGAAGTATAAAATAAGTTCGGCCAAGTAATGTTTTGGGTACACGTACTATAATGGAAGTATGTGAAGATGTACACGTTAGTTGTATAGCTTAAACCCTATAAGTTATGAAGTATTGATGAAGTTTGTTGTTTTTTTCTTTTTTAATTTTCGTTTGGTTTCTTGTGTATATATTTGAATTCGAATTTGAATACTTACAAGTGATGATAATAATGATAGAAGTATGTTACCTTGTTGGTGAATATTGGAAGGAATCGATGTCTTTGTGCACTTTGGTTTATGCAGAATTGCACAATGTAGATTAATTTTGTTAGATTAGTTACGGTTACTTTTTTGTTTGGCCTTTTGTAGCCTGAGAAAGTATATATAGTTTGCAGAACGATTATGATTTTTATGAATGTATACAAGAGGACACCCTTGATTAGGAGTTCAGAGTTCAGACTCTTTTGGATAGGAGTATTGGGTCATGGTTATAGGACACAGGTACGTAATAGGCAATTGGTTCTAGGGAAGAATGGGAATAGGATTCGTTGTTGCAGTACCATATCTGTTTGTTTTCAGTATAGACCTATGGGATGTGGTTTTCTCAGTAGATAGTAGAAAGTGGATGATTGACAAGACTGAGAAGAAGAAGAAAGAGAAGTGTCCGGCTGATCGAGAACCTTGGATTGTAAGGGCTGTGGAGCAAAATGTGGTTATTCATCGGGTCGTGTATTAGGTATTGGGACACCTGGTCGTGTCTGCCCTAGCATTGCCTTGTCATTGTAGGAATATGACAGAGGAGGGGCATTGAATGTAATGTGGGCTTGCATATGTATATATAGCTTTTAATGGCACTATGTGTTTGATGATCTGCTTTTGTTAAGAGCTAGATGCCTACGGAGATGTGGTTTCCCATTTCAATTGTAAGTTGATGTTATCGTTTGTATATGAATTCCTGCTGGCACTCATTAGTCATCATATTGCGCATCAAGGAAGTCAATAAAATATCCTGCAAATGCTCAATGGGAAAGCCTGGTTGCTTCGTGCTGTAAGATTACCAGAGCTAAACAGGTTTGTTGCCAACGATTCTATAACCAGCATTGATGATCAGCCCTCTTGTGTCAAGGAACTCAGTATCTGTGAGAACAGAGAAGTTTTGGCAAAGAAGTTGACTGATATCATCGAAAGGAAATTTAAATTTTGAGGTAATGGAATTTGCATTCTGACTTTGATATATTGGTGGTAATTGGCGCATTTTAAAATAATAGAAATAATGCTTAGTCTTGTCGTTACAAGTGGTACTATAGCTTTCTTGATCATCACCATAGGTTCGTAATTATAAGTTCTATACACCTTTGGACTTTCCCTTGCAATTCTCGGCACGTAAATACTAGTTATCTTCATCTATAGTAGTATATAATGTATTGTCTTGATGAATATGATGATGCCAGCCTTTTGTTAAGTGACTGGTACTGAGAACTTATTTTACCAGTTTGTGCAATTAGAGAAAATGAGTAGTTGTGATCAGCGAATCCATATTCCTGATAGTGTTTGTGTATATTATCTTCTTTTTCTACTAGGCTGCCACCTACACTCAAATTCTAGGCTAAAGTTCATAATCTCATTGTGACCTCTTACACATCAAGAGAGGGATTGAAACACATTTTCTTGTCACTTTTGAGACTGTTTAGTTAACTGTTACTTTGAGAAATGAAATCCAGTAGCATACAAAATGTCAACAGGGAATGCAAAGGTATGATGGCCTGCTACAAAATTTAGTTCCTCAATTTAAGTCTAATATCTTAGGTTTCAGCCCTTGGACAGATTCTTGTGGAGGAACATTGTTTGACAGGAAGTAGTCTATTTTAAAGCGTAGGACAATAGAGTTAGGTATGTGTCTTCGTATATCTCTTATATCTAGGTAATGAAAGTGATGTCTTGCGTTACCCTGTTATCCTTGCTAAATAATATATATTTACACCTCTGGGTAACCTTGAAGTTTCACATCAGATTGAAAATTGTGGACTCACAGCATGTAATTAGCTGGGAGGTTTAATCATAACCAAACTGTGTATCAGCATAAATCATGAAAAAAAGGGAAAACTTCAAACATAAAATAGAATGATTCTAGATTAATTTAGCCTTTTTTTT
>LBNU01016323.1:6827-23743 GCA_014162995.1 Artemisia annua | reverse complement strand
ATTTCGGGGTTTTTTTTTTTTTTTTTTTTTTTTTTTTTTTTTTTTTTTAAAGAAATAATGTTGCTTCATCTTGATGCTAAATATGACAATGCTAGATTCATAGGTAGGAAACATGGCTTAAAGAAGAAGAACATTAGTTTTGGTTGCTGTTACGTACAGCGGTTAGATATAGCTACCACGACCTGCTCACGTGTATCCTCTTCTCGCAACAAACTTTGGACCAGGAGATTTGGTTCCCTGCAATCTTATGGACTTCAGTGGAATGGAATTACATTTATTCACATCCCATATATTTGTTTGGTTTTACAATCCTTGATGTCGTCTATAGAATGTGCAGTTCATTCAATTTCACATTCAAGTCCAGTAAGCATAAGAATCGGCTTAATGTGCATCACAGGTAGCTGAGGCATACTTATAATTTTAGCATCAAAAGGTCTGTTTATCTGATTCTTTAGTTCTTCTTGGTCTTTAAGTGAAATACTTGCTGGTTAATCGTTTTTAAATCTACGTTGGACTTATCATCGCATAGTATAAATAATTTCTTCAAGCTTAAACATAAATTTACAAGTTACCGTTATCCAGCTATGGCTCCTCATATAATAAGAAATTAATAAGATATATCGTAAACAAGAAAGTAACCATGAAATTAATATGTTATTCTTTTATGAAAGGATTCTGCAACAGAACGCTGTGCTTCTTTGCAGCAGGGTGCTATGTACTTCTATCCATAAAATCGGACAACGGCGGTGAGTAAGTAATTATCAAATGTTGCTTATGATAAACATCTTATAGCTTGG
Source organism: Artemisia annua (assembly GCA_014162995.1). Taxonomy (NCBI): domain Eukaryota; kingdom Viridiplantae; phylum Streptophyta; class Magnoliopsida; order Asterales; family Asteraceae; genus Artemisia; species Artemisia annua. The sequence continues at coordinate 22,946 of LBNU01016323.1, read as the reverse complement.
TATTTAGGATGATGAGTTAGTAATCATCAAATGTTGCTTATGATAAACATCTTATAGCTTGGTATTTAGGATTAAGATACCGGTATATGGTAAACATGTTATTGTTATCTTTCCTCATTATGTTTCTGCAAGCCAAGTCTGCAACCTACCAAGTGCCTTCGTGATGGTGTGTTATATGTGGCCATTGCGACATTTTTTTTCTCTAAAAAATGGGTCTGTTTGGGTTGTATTTTTTCATCTGCAGGGGCATCCCTCCGTGATTTGCTGTTATTGGAGTGGATTACAAAGAACATCTTTGTATATATTAATCTGATTTACTAAAATAGGTTTTTATGATTTAGATCGGGATAGTTGTTTAAGTAGACGATCCTTGACGAGCTACTTTGTTATGTTGTGTCAATTTCCCATTAGCTGGAAGACGAAGAACCAACAGGTTGTATATCGCTCCTTGGTATAAGCAATGCCCATCACTAATTGTGAGCTCACATGGCTTAGATCTCTTTTTGGGCATTGCTCCATAAAAAGCATCAAGCATATTGAGATTGACTATCGTCATATATGTGATGGAATACAAATGCACATCACCCACTATGTTTGCACATCTACGACATACATCTCCAAATTGTACCCGAGAAGAATACGTTTTTTAATCACAGATACCCAACTTGTGAATTAGAGATTGTTGTGACTGTTACAATCAAAAAAGTATATTACACATAATTTAATGATATAAAGCTACATTATTTGTAGGTTGACTGAATCGATTAGTGGTAAAATGCCACTTTTTTAGGTTTAGTGCCCAACTTATGCATTTAGGGTTATAAATGATTTGTTAGGTCCATTAGATTAAAGTCAAATGGATGACATCTGGCATAACCTAGTTTTTCAAACGGAAAAGACACAAACAAACTAGTTTACACTTTTAAATCATATGACGCTGTTTATTTATGAGAGATGATTTGCACACTCTCCCAATTAATTGTGACATTCTAATTTAGTGTGTTTGGACATTTATACATTCACAGTTACTCTTACATGTGAGGGTATAAATTTCAAAATACACTAAATTGGAGTGTCCCAATAATTTTATGGTGTGTGCAAATCATCTCCCTTTGTTTATAACCCAAAAGTGATAATTATACCCCTAAAGCAGCAAATATGTCAAACATAATCATTTAAGATTGAAGTGTTGTAACACTCTAGGTAAATCTCACATCGACAGAGACATAGAGAGATGCTGGGTATATAAGAATAACATTCGCCTTATCAGACACAACGTGTTTTGTGGTCTACTGCGAGTAGGGTTCTCAGGAACTAGCAGTTAATCGTGCTCGTGTGAGAGATGCACTGGTATGGGTGACCTACCGGGAAGTCTCACACGAGGGACACAAAAACAAAGCCGTGAGCCACCAGGCAAAAACGGACAACATTATGTAACAGTAGGCGGGATGTTACAAGTGGTATCAGAGCCACTCCAGAGCCGTTCAGGATGGTAGGGCAAACCTCATCGATGATGATGAGTCCCTAAGGGGGGGGAGGGGGGGGGGGGGGATTGTAACATCTAGGCAAATCCCACATCGACAGATGCCTGGAGAGATGCTGTGTATATAAGAATAACATTCGCCTTATTAGACACAACGCGTTTTGTGGTCTACTGCGAGTAGGGTTCTCAGAAACTAGCAGTTAAGCGTGCTCTTGTGAGAGATGCACTGGTATGGGTGACCTACCGGGAAGTCTCACACGAGGGCCACAAAAACAAAGTCGTGAGCCACCAGGGTAAAGCGGACAATATTGTGTAACAGTAGGCAGGATGTTACAAGTGTATTATTTGATATAGGTTTATAAAGCTTGACAAGATAAAGTTATAGAAAATAAAAATTACAGAATAACGGCTCGAATTAGACTAGAAAGGACTTTTAAAGCATATTATTTTAGATAAGATTATAAAATTTGACAAGATTAAAAATCTAAAAGACAAATGTACGGAACCGAAAATGATAATTAACTTGTCTATAGTTAATTAGCAATAATACCAAGTTCACAAAATAGGTTAATTAGCAATAATATAAATGCTCTTATGATAATATTAATTAATATTTTGTCATTTTTTGAAACTTCTATTTATAAGTAGTTTTTTAAATGTATTTATTTTCATATCATAGTAATTCGTTCTTTCATTTTGATATTTATTTTCTGTTATTAATTCTTTTAGTCGTATTAGTTTTTAACCTCGTGCATACTTTGTCTATTCAAATAATTTTTATATATACATATACTAAAACAGCTGCAAACGGGCTGCCATTTTTTAACAATAAAATTATTGGCTCCTTTTAAGAAAAATGTACAAAACAGATGAAAACGTAAAAAAAATGACAAAAACGTATGAAGATGTATGAAAACGGGCGAAAACGTATGACAACTTAAGAAAAATGGACGAAAACCTATAAAAACATGAAAACGGACGAAACGGGTAAAAACGTAAGAAAATGTATAAAAACGGACGAAAATGTATACAAACGGACAAAAACGGATAAAAACGTATGAGAATGTAAGAAACATACAAGAACATTCGAAGATGAAAGAAAACGGGCGAAAACGTGTGGAAATGTATATAAACGGATGAAAATGTATACAAACGGATAAGAACGTAAGTAAAATGGACGAAAACGTATAAAAACATAAGAAAACGTATAAAAATGGATGAAAACTTTAAATTATAAACACCCGTTATTATTAAGGATAGACGATGCAACGATATTTAACCAAAGGTGCTAACGTGTAAATGAAAACGGAATTCACTTAACACCAGTTAAACTAAAGGATCGGTGGTGTTATTCTTTTCCTAATTAGGGACCACTAATGCAACTCTAAACTTCAAGGGATGAAAGTTGCAATTTTGGGATACCACAGGAACCATCCATGTAATTTGTCACATGATATGCAAAAGAGAATTTGATTTAAACACTCAAACTTTTGATTGGGACACTTCACTGTGTACATTGAATACTTGTTCAAGGTTCACAGTGTGCTTTATTGTCTGTTCAGCTGAGTGTCTCAATCACAAAGTTTAATGTGCAAATCACTTCCTTATGCACAAGGTTATGCAAATAGTATAAAATTTTAAAAACTGCAAAAAAAAAAAAAAAAAAAAAAAAAAAAAAAAAACTTTATTTTTGCACTAGTGGTGAAGTTTAAGAGTATGTACGTACATGATTTCTATTTTAGTATGTCCGCCCATTGTAGATTAGGTTGTTTGTTTAAAGGGTCAAGTAGCTACCTTTTTTGAACAAGGTCAAGTAGCTACCTACTCATGTTAATTTATACTACATTTGTAGAAGATTTACGATGGTCTAATTAGAGACTTCAATTCTTTTGCTTCGCATTCTGGGGAGCTTCGAGACATAATTAAATATCTATTTATACATTTGTAGAAAATTTTATTCACTTTTATGATGGTCAAAATAGAGACTTCAATTCCTTTGCTTCACATTCTAGGGAGCTTCGAGACATAGATATCTAGGTTTCATTTGACTGTTTATTTTTCTTTCGTTTCTTTGTCTGCACTTTTTGCAGGAAAAGAAAAATACACTACGGCTATTTGTTAAAATCTTGATATCGCGAAAGAGACCGTCACATTATTCTCTGGTGCTGCTGTTGCTTTATTATCCCAACCAAAAGGCATTTAAGAAAAGTTATGTGGTCTTAATAGTTGCCATAAATGTTACTATCAAGCGCCATTGCGCCAATATGTGAAAACACAGTATATAAGAGCATGTGGTAAGTTGCCCACAAGCCCTACGTTATAACTTAACTCACCTCTTTAACGCGGTGCGTTAACTTACCAGGTATGAAAGTCAAAAGCATGTTAACGTGCTGCGTTTTGTGCTTAACACAACGTTAAGCTGCATTTCCATTTAAAAAAAAAAAAAAAAAAAAAAAAAAATCACTTTTGGCCCTTGTAATATTATTGTATACTATTTAAAGTGGTAAAAATGCAAAATTAACAAAAACACCCCCTATGTTTTAAAAACCAAACCATTACTTAAAAATCATCATTGAATACAAAACAATACGAATACATAGAGCATGCAACGATAGCCATAAATCTTTTATATAGACTAGTAATTGTCGATGAGATCTGACTTCTCCTCCCACACCTGCAACACTTGTTCCTTAACCATCTTCAAGGCGACATGAAGTTGCAGATCTGTTTTATCATTTCTTATTAGAGTTTCTAGACCGACGGTGATAGCTGGATGGTCNAACAAAAACACCCCCTATGTTTTAAAAACCAAACCATTACTTAAAAATCATCATTGAATACAAAACAATACGAATACATAGAGCATGCAACGATAGCCATAAATCTTTTATATAGACTAGTAATTGTCGATGAGATCTGACTTCTCCTCCCACACCTGCAACACTTGTTCCTTAACCATCTTCAAGGCGACATGAAGTTGCAGATCTGTTTTATCATTTCTTATTAGAGTTTCTAGACCGACGGTGATAGCTGGATGGTCTTGAGGCATCGCACGCAACCTTTTGATCTCTGGAGCACGATCATGCTTCTGTAGCATGATCCGAGTTATCATAGCAAATTGTTAATCAGCCTAAGCTCTTTTTCTTGTTCATTGCGTAATCGGGCAAGAATTGCTCTTTGTACCTCAGCTGGTTCGTTAGCCATAGTGTGTGTGTGAAATTTAGTAATAATTGTGTGACAATACGAAGTTGAGTAAAGATGGCATTTATAGGGTAAACTAGCCGTTAGAGGATTTTTTTAGAGAAACTAGTCGTTAAGCCTTTTATTCAAATTCAAACTTAAAGTAACATTACAACAAATTAAAAACGATACGGAAATACAAATACAAACGATACGGAAATACAAATACAAACAATACGGAAATACTAAAGCCGTTAATCCCTATATCTGTTCCATATGTGGTTGTTTCTCGAAATGAACCACACGTTAAGATAATTGAAGCCGTGCCCACCAAAGCGTTCTCTGAAAATGTTCATTGCAGTGTGAAAACGATCATTGAACTCGTCAGTACGCTGCACGTTCAAGTAAATATCATTGAATTTTTGACATTCACAGTTCATTCTTGCCCACTTACCCGTGATCTGGTGTTTGTTACAAAAAGGACCGTCAGATTGGTTGTTGAACCTTTCTGTGGTGGAGGTGAGTTAAGGTGAGTTATAGGTGAGTTATGTTACCATTGTGGAAAGTCACGAGTTAAGGTTAAAAGGTAAACTTTGATGTGGCGCTGACGTGGCGGTGAGTTAAGTTTTAACTCACTGGCAACTTACCCTTTGCTCTAAGACAATCATATGTTTCTTTTAGTGGTACAACTTTTTTGTAGTCGCATGCTACTTCGTTGCTACTGTATTAGGCTTTACGATTAAATTTAGGGCAAAATACCTATTAATGTACTATACTTGCTACAAATGTTACTTTTGTGTATTAAACAAATTTTTTTTCCTCATATGAGTACTGAACTTTCATTTTTTGGTCTTTTTGATTAACTTTGTGACATTTTTGCCCCTGGATTTTTAATAATTTGAGGGGCAAAAACGTCACAAAGTATATCAAAAAGACCAAAAAATGAAAGTTTAGTACTCTAAGGAAAAAAAAATTGTTCAGTACCCGGAAGTAACATTTGTGGCAAGTATGATACATTTTGAAGGACTTTGCCATTAAATTTATGAGAGCTTAAGGTGTGGTGATTGCCCAAAACTCTTCATTTGGGGTTCACGGGGTGTCACATCACTTTAACAAACCTTCCTTTACAATCTCCTTATTACAACTAACTTTAACTTACTTATTTGGGGCCCACCACTTACAATATACACATTTACAAGTTTAGGGGAAAAAATGAAAAAACAGACAACATTTACCCTCGTCTGGCAGTCGATGAGCATTCCCTGGGCGAGGTATGACGAACCAAATTGGTTTGGTGGCGAAGGATGGGTAAATGCAATGTTGGAACGGCGAGACTACAACGAAGCCGCACCTTAGTTAAGCTGTGAGCATTGTAAATTTTGCCAACCGCTTGGATTCAGATTTTCTGTCAGTAATCATGTGAACAAGCAGTCAGCTTAATGCATGAGTCACTTGTGTAATTCATGGACTATTTATGATTAATTCGAGAATGTACTTATCGACTAGAACATATTTTGATTTTCTAAAGAGGTAACATAGTTTTTTTTTTTTTTTTTTTTTTTTTTTTTTTTTTTTTTTTTTTTTTTTTTTTTTTTTTTTTTTTTTTCTCTCTCTCTCTTTTCGGGAAAGGTGCTAATATATAGCTTAAATAGCAATAAAAAAGCATATGGTTGCTGAAATTTAATTTTATATTGACTTAATATCGACGAAGAGGTTTTTAAATAGCGCATGCACAAGTTGCTAAACAACTATGGTTCCTTACGTCATATTATTCTTGATTTGCATCTTAAAAGTACATTTCATTTCTTTTGTTTTATCTTTATTGGTTTTAATATCATCATATCTCTTCGTTTGTTTGGGATAATGACCAATAATTTATAAGTTTGTCAAATTTATTGCCATTGTTTCGTTTTCATTATTTGTGTACTATAGAAAACGACTAGTCTTTATTGATATCGTTTTCGTAATTTTTACGTGGCACGTATGTATTTGTTATGGATTACACGAAAATTCCATGACACAACTCAACGTTGTCAAGTTAAAGAAGGCAAGTCAAAGTGGACGGCTTTTGTGGTACGACTCCATAACCATATCACGTATCATTTCTATTGGAGTATTATTTTTATTTTTGAATAATCATGTGATAAATGTTTTTTATTTCATTCATGGTGGGTGTTTTTTAGATTTTGTCAATGCTTATAAAGGTGAGAAATCTAGAATATTAACATTATCTAGAATGAAGAATGTATTTTAATTTTCTTGCATCATTGTGTTTAAATTTTTGACCAACTGATTAATGTGGTTTAGTCTTATTATTACACTTAGGGGGTGTTTATTTTTTTCTTTAGCTAAGAGATCATGTGGGTCCTACGCGGGCCCATGCATGTTAATGCCTCTATATGGGGAGAGAGACATATTATATGGCTTGTGGATATATAGGAATTAGTGGAAATTTGTGGGCTCCACATAAAAAATAAACATTATTAAATGCTTATGTGGACTCATGTGGTCCCTTTCTCTTAGCTAAGGGAAAAAAGAAACACACCCTTAATCAAACCAGGTAAAACCACCAATAAGAATATGATATAGATTTAGGGGGTTTATTGTTGAGGTTATTTGAAAAGAGCGGATTTTTGATTCAGATGTGCGCAACTAAATAAATCTTATGATCATTTTCAACCCTTTCACTAACGAGCCCCCCGGTATGTATAGGTAATAAGGTTTAACTTCAATCTCTTATGGAAACACATGAATCATTCAAGTCAAATGCCTCAATCAAGTCAATGTCCTAACACTAATTTGTATGATACTATGTATTTGTTACGTCTAATATTAATATAGTTGTGAATATAATAATTGGAGATTGAGTCAAGTAACTTGTACAATTTTGTTAGTTATATGTCGCCATGTACACCAAGTCATCAACTCTTCCTATAAAAGCTTTCCCCTTTATTTGCAAGCCATATCTTCTTAACTTGCATTTTGTTCCACAACTGTCTCTCTCCACAATACACAACTTTCTCTTGATCGATCGATATCTTTCGAAAAGTTACAAGTTTTCCTATAATTAACATGGCAATCGACGAAATCATCTCTAGCGACACTCTTATGAAAGTAGCCTTGTTCATCATTGTTCAAGCTTTGGTGTATCTTATACTATCTAGTTCTTCCAACATCTTTTCAAAGACTGCCCCTAGTCTTCGCGCAACGAGTTTTAGAACAGTTAGGTCAGTTAGTATTCGACGTATTATGGCTGCTCTATCAGACTTGCCGGCTGGTGGTGAGACTTCTCCTTCCATCAAAGGCTCGAGGTCGTTTCGACGACAAGACTCGGTTACTACCCTTGATGATCATTCTTCGTAGATTTTGGTTCGAGTTTTGATCAGGGATATGATTTGATTAATTCGTTTGTGAATATTAGATGTGAGTATACGATTATCTTGTTTGTATTTTACGTTATTTTAAAAAGATTAATGAGATTATATTTATAAATTTGTATCATATGTAATGTAAATGATTGGAAAATTTGAATAAAGTGACCGGATTGAATGTTTAATAATTGGTTTCGGTTACCATGCATTATTTATTATCAGTTTGCTAATATAAGATGCGTATTTCATACAGGGACGGAGCCACAAACAAATATGACCGGGTGCACAATTTTTTTTGAACCATACTATAATAGAGTTAAAAAGTGGATTAAAACGAAGATTTTTTATTTGCAAGTATACCAACTCAATAATATTAGAGACACTATATCGAAAAAATCCATAGGATACACGTGCACCCGCGGGCACCCCCTTGGCTCCGTCCCTGATTTCATATACTTTTAGAGAATTGTTGCAATCATATAATTTAAACTTGCTAATTTTAGCATATGTTGCAATCACATATAATGTAAACTTGCTAATTTTACTGCATGCAAACAGATTCACATCATATCGGTAGTTACTTGACGTCGTTTTCATACTCGTTCTCAGCTTGGTTAGTTCGGGTTACTAGTGAAATTGTAAATAATGAAAAAAATAAAACACGTTGAAGATCAAGATATTTAAAGTTGCAAGGGTTGAGTGGTTTGAATGATCAAAGAAACAAGAAAGTTCTATGTTACTCAGCTCGTGTATCTTTAAGATAACTTTTTGAATGCTCTTTTGATCTTTTCGTAACTATATAGATAGTTGGCATGACAACAATATGTTCTAGACTGCTAATTAATAATTATTTTATTGGTTGTATGGATAAATTGACTATCAAAAATCGTTGTTCTATTCCCTCCGTTTTAATTTATTTGTCCCCTTTTGACTTTTTAATTCTTTCTTTTACAACTTTGACCTAAACTATTTTTTTTTTGTGTTATATAATACTTGATGCAAAATATATGAATGGATCGAGTCTTTAAATGTATTTTCATTGGTGTAATTTTCATCAAATATTATATAACACATACAAAAATAATTAAAGTCAAAATTGTAAAAAAAAGACCAAAAAAATCAAAAGTGGACAAATAAATTGAAACGGAGAGAGTATTAAATAGGGAACCATTCAACCATCCAAAGTTCATTTCCAATATTATGATGAATGCACATGTTGCATTAACGACGTGCATTAAGCAATTTAAATTTAGGTGACTATCGTTTATTTTATGCATAATGGAAGCTTGCAAGAATAATTTTTGTTCCTTTCTGGCAATTTAAATAATTTACGCATAAATTTTTAGGTAAAAGCTACGAATTAACAACGTACTTTCAAATTTGTGCCGACTTGAAACACATATTATTTTATTCAAGGACTTCAACAACGTATTTTCAAATTTTGTTCCGAGATAACCAATATAACCCTGAAGTGGCTATATTACCTTTGTACGGCCGTTAGTCCTTTTGCATTGTTAGTCCTTTATACTAACAGTCGTTAGTCTTTTTGCACGTTTTCGTCCGTTTTTTCACGTTTTAGTTCATTTATTTTATATTCAAACTCACTTGATATATTACATTAACGAGATGGGCGACGGTCCGCCGCGTTGCGGCGGGCATTGTTTCATGTCGTTGATCGCTAGCATTTTGTATGAATTTGGCGAAAAAGGCTATGTAAAACTCAACTAAAGCATCTAAATTAAGGACATACCAATTCAGCGTATATCTTTACCTAATAAAAGGGTATATTTATCATTACTCTTCACACAACAGGCAAAACGTCAATATTTATCCATAAATAACTCCTAATAAAAACACCATCAGCAACTTAAGCTCATAATTGTTGGTCTAAGTGAATATGTATTTGTGTTTAACTGATTGTAACAATAAGTTTACATATAAATGTTTGAAAACTTCGGAAGATAAAAGCTCTTGGACACACTGCCACAAAACATAGAATCATAAAAGTTTCTCATGTTACTCACATTACCTGCTAATGGCTGATGACCACTCAAGAATAGTCAGATATGTACCTCCTTCTTTACCTGTTTTTACCAATCCAGGCTACATCTGTCACAACAGTAACAATTAATTAACACCGACTGTGGCCGTTTGTAGAAATAAACCTAGCATTTCAGTGTGCGTACTAAACATATAATAACAGCAATTCATAGTGAGCATGCTTACATACCAATGAGAAGATGCTAAGGCTCCGATATTCAAACTTTGCATAAACCTGTTAAACCGGGACGCTTATTAACTCCGTTTCGCAATGCTGCCTCAGCTCTTGGATTGTTGAAACTGCTCTTGCTCTTGTTTCAACTTCTGATGTAGCTGAAGCTGCAATGAAAGAAAACGTTATTAGAAAACAGCCTAAACTACATAAATACGCGAGTGTATAAAAGCTGATATATCTGCATCACTTGTTCACGAAATCCCCAACAATTATTTGTATTCCATTTTTTACACGATAGATTGTTTTGTCATCACATCACCACCAACAACCAACACTGTCTCAAACGGCAAACACTTACCTAACAGTCCCGTGTTTCATGCCGTCGATCATTGCACGGTATTTTTTTTAAGTAGAAAGTGCGGCTAACGAAACTGAAATAAGAAAACAGGCCCGTGTAAGAATACAAAGGAAAAAAAAGTACAAAATCAGGTTACATGTTAAGTTACAATTTTTTTGTCTCATCGTTACATACTACATCCAAATTGATTTTGAAGAAGGGCATAAATGTATACAGAATCAGAAGTATCAAAGTCACCTGAAAAGGAAGTTTCTTTAACTCGATTAGGATTTAGTTGAACAGGTCCGGACTTTGTTTCAGTAGCAATAGGCTTAGCGACAGGAACCTCGGCTGCAAATAATTAATAAAATGGTTAAACAAAAGAAACCACACCAAAGGAATTGAACACCTTTACAATTTAAGAATACCTCAAGAATGTTTACCAAAAGTGATATAATTACATATTCATAATACATTTGTTCAAGAGTTAGTAATAGTGCAGGATGACTGACCTGTGGCTTTTACTTTGGCCGACTATTGAGGCCAGGCGGAATGGCACCAACAATTTGATGTTGCTTAGGTTGCAACGAAATAGCAGTTAGATTTTGAGACCCATGAGTATCTCTTGTTTACTTGCTGAAACAATCCAAATAACATCTACAATAATTAAACAAATTACCTTTTGTGTGATCAATGTGTACAGCCGAATTGTTAATAACTAAACAAATTACCTCTTGTGTTATCAATGTGGGCAGCCCTTAAACTTGAGTATGATTATAGCAAGCCCATTGTATGAATGGCTTCGACATGTAAAGCTGAGCTGTGAGTAAACAGTGATGTACAAAAGAATCTTGTTGAACTCGCGTATGGCCTCCACATACCTGCAAATTCACTTATGCGTAAGCTACTTACTTGTTATCAGAGAGTATGACAATAGGATGCCACCCAGAATTGATTTCTATGAAAAACATATATATTTATGCACACAATTACTCAACTTCCCCTTGTAATTGCAGCCACTCTATCACAATTCATGACAATCTCAAGTGAGGACATCGAGCCTACTTTTTTTCTTAGCCTGCACACGGGGATCGGCCCTACAACACATAAATCATACAAATAAACCTATAATCCATCTAATCTAAAGAGAAAAAGTATAACCCCTAATTTTTTTCATACAGCTTTGATGATTACAGTTCAGGCTATGATTGTTAGCATAAACCCTAAATTTGAAATCAGACAAAATTAAATACAACTAAACCCAAACGCATGTTCACCTGGTATAATCGATACCATAACTCCAAAATGAAAACCTTCGTTCTTCTATTTTGACGATCTCAGAGGTATGCCTGAGCTGGAAACTTTGAGATTATCATAAAGGCGGTGGAAAAGTGTTGGAGTGTATCTGGAAAACTTGGGAAATGTATGTGTTGTGGAGGGGCAAAGACATGGGCCTGAGGCGTGGTAACGGGCTGGAAAAAAAACCGGGAGTCCAACATACTACCCGACGTCGTTTCAAATGATAATTAATATATATATATATATATATAATGGGGATTCTGATATACAAAAATATTGAACCAAATACTAAGTTGTAAGCTCCTGAAAACATGTTCTTTCAAAATGAAACCATATACTTATAACTTTAAGTTATAACATCANGAGCTGGAAACTTTGAGATTATCATAAAGGCGGTGGAAAAGTGTTGGAGTGTATCTGGAAAACTTGGGAAATGTATGTGTTGTGGAGGGGCAAAGACATGGGCCTGAGGCGTGGTAACGGGCTGGAAAAAAAACCGGGAGTCCAACATACTACCCGACGTCGTTTCAAATGATAATTAATATATATATATATATATATATATATATATATATATATATATATATATATATATATATATATATATATATATATATATATATATATATATATATATATAATTTATAGATTTGAAGACATAACATATTGTCGTAAAATGGACATAAGTATTTTTTTCGGTGTAAAAACAATAATCTTTTAGAGTTGTACATAAATACTTATGCGCATTTAACAATAACATGTTGAGTGTTCGAACATACAAATTAGTTTCATATCATATGTGATATATCAAACAAGTTTGAATATAATTTTTTTTCTTTCTATTTTCACCAACTTCTATGAATAAACCGTACTAGTTCTATGAATAAACCGTACTAGTTTAGAGGTGCAAGTATTATGTGTGATATATGGTTGAAAAGCTAAGGATGTTTATTTTTCAATTAAAAAATGTGAATCTTTTGGAGTTTTATGCAAACACTTATACTCATTTTACGACAGCATATTAAGTGTTCGAACTTACAGATTAATGTTATTAAGCGAGTTTGACTTTCAAAAAAATAAATTTTTTCTATTTTCTCCTACTTCTATGAATAAACTATATTGATTTTGAGGTTCAAAAATTATATGTGATATATGATTGTAAAGCTAAGGATGTACGTATATTTATTAATGTCAAATATGTATGCCCATTTAATCACAGCATACTGAGTGTTTGAACTTACATATTAGTGTTATATCACATGTGATATATTAAGTAAGTTTGACTTTACCAAAAATTATTATATTGCCTCCAACTTTATTTATGAATAAACTGTATTGATTTTGAGTTTCACAAATTATGTGTTATATATGGCTTGAAAAATAAGGATGTGTATTTCTCGATGCCAAAAACGATGAATCATTTTATGTTCTACACAAATACTTATGCCAATTTTATTACAACATATCGAGTGTTCAAACTTATAAACTAGTGTTATATCATATAGTGATATATTAAGCAAAATATTGTGCCGACAAAAACCCAAAAAGGAAAAATTTTTTGTCAAAAGTTTATGAAAATACTCATCTATTGAAAAATACTGATTAAATCTTTGTCACGATGATGTAATTTATGTAGGTTAATGATTTACGATTTTTGAGATATGTAATCTAAAAAATAGGGGTTAAAGAAATATCAATTTTTTATTTTTTTTATTATTATTATTTTTTAATTTATAGAATGAGTGGTTGAGTTTTGCCTTATTAGTCCCTAATTGAACTATTCTTGAGCTTATTAAATTAGTATTTCACTTAGTTTACAAATTGGGCTTTTTATAAATAGGCTTAATAGGCGCTAATAGAGGCCGCCTTTCCACTTACTCAAACAAGCAACAATCAATCACATATACAAAGTATTGTAGCTAGAGAGAAATGTAGTATTGAATCAACGATGAACATGCATGTAGACGTACATGCATGTAAGAACAACTTTATCTTTGTGTAACCAAGTTTCAAATCCACATTCCTACTAGAAAACGAGATAGAGTCGTTTATATGTGCAACACGATTGACACCAAACTGTAGTTACAATAGATGACATGTGAAGCACTACTAGAACCAGGGGCGGAGCTTGAGCAATGTTATTGGAGGGGCCGAAATGTAGTCGTAATAATTTTGAGGGGGCCAAACCTATAATTATTATATATTTATACTAATTTTTTAAAAATTATATACAAAACTAAAAAAAATAAGGCTTAGTGGTCCTATATTTGGGGGGCCACAACCCCCTCTTGCCCCTAATAAGCTCCGTCCATGACTAGAACACTGTAGCAACGGCCCAAAGTGGTGGCTAAATAGAAAATCTTTGTTGCTGAATTCCGATAGCAATGACACTAGCAACAATATCGGTCGTTGTTATGTCATCGATCTGCTGCAAAGTGGAGAGTGGTTGCCAGTTTTTTCGAGTCGTTTCTAAGAGCATTTCCAATGCTCCGTCCGGAAGCATTTAATAGAGGTAAAGAAGTAACTAGGAATCGCTTTATCCACTGTAAAGGAGGCAACATATTAGAACGCGTAAATTGATTCCTTAAGTGTACTGTTAAGACTTACTTTTACCTCTGAGGTGGGCTCATCAATAATTTGCTTAAAAGAAATCCTATGGAATCATTACGCGTAATTATTTTTACGAATAGCACTATACATGAATAGTCCCAATTTGGGTTTAAATCGTGAACATTTACGCCGGTATTTTATTTTATAGGAAATGGAGGTTTTTCAGAGTGTAACTCTTACAAGCCTCAACTCAATCAGAAATTAACAGCTTAGATATACTTCATGTAAACATGTAAGTGTAAATTTTTATTTAAAAGTTTTGCATGTGAAGTTCATGTATCTTTCACCCTGAAAATATACTAAATTGTGTATTCAACACATTGCGAAAGTTTTTTATAAAAGATTGAGATGCTGATGTGAGTGTATAAAATCTTAAAAAGTTTAGTACATCGGAGGTGCTTTAAGCAACAAAGAAAATTGATGTCAGTACTAATTTCACCATCGTGCAAAGTCTTTGCTTTCATCCAATTTAGCAACAATGACATAGTGTATCTATTAGCAACAAATTTACTTTAGCAACGCCTTCTGCTTTTATAGAACAATGATAGAGGTTGCATCTAAGTTAATCCTAAGGCTTAAAAACAATGTTATTTTTGTTATTTTGTTTAGTGAATCTGACCCCTTATTGTTTTTTCTCTTGTCGCTACGAACAATAAAAAGTATCATTTGTGACAAAACGTAGAGACAAAAACAGATTCGTCACTAAAACAGATTTTGTGACTGGTTTTGTTTGTGACAAAATTGAATTCATACCAAATCTGATTTTTCTTATATTGAAGTGTCAAAATGCGGACAAAGATGTGTGGCAGTTTTCTGATTCAATTAACGATGGTGGGAGACAACATGGTTGTTATATTCTTCATAAAACAAAATGAAAATATTTTATTTTGCTCTTTGTCATACGTCATAACTATCGTCATGCATGCATCAAGCAATTCTATGGAGTACGTATTAAATTTATATACGTGCTATGTGCAGGAATCAGTTTTGATTCTAACCTTTTTTAAACACGTCGACCTGGTTTTGTTGACTTCATAAAGATCTCTAACTTAGATATCAATCACAGTGATGTTAATTTATCGCACATCGATTGCAACCATACTTGTATTATTTAATTAAATTTGCATGTTGCGTAATTCAATATTTAAGCACATGCACGTATACAGATATTCAACAAACATATACTCCGTAAACCACAATATTTTATTCATGTAGCGGGTCTAAATGACAAAGAAAATATAAATAAATACATAAAGTGTCACTAAAGGTAAAATATTTTTAAGGATTTTGTAGAAGTAGCAACTTGAAACTTTCGAGTATCACAACAGGAAGATTGTCTTTTAATGAGACAATGTACTTGTGCCAAAGAATATATCCATTTGTTTGGGCATATTACAAGGACAAATCAAAATGTGACAAACAATGTGACATAATATAGTTTGTTAGGGTTTTAGCCGCCTTTCTTGATTTTTGTGATTCGTTTGTTTGGGTTAATCACAATCGTTATTTTGGTTTCGATCTATTGTTCTTCAGTATATCATTGTTATTGGATCGAATTTGTTGCTATGGGTTGAGTTTGTTCGATTACTGCTTATAAACCCTAAGCGATTAGGGTTTTATCTTT
>LBNU01016321.1:6936-30249 GCA_014162995.1 Artemisia annua | reverse complement strand
CGAACTTAAGGACTTACCACCTTATCTCGAGTATGCATTTTTGGAGGGTGACGATAAGTTTCCCGTCATTATTGCTAAAGACTTGAGTGAGGAGAACAAAACCGCTCTCATAAAGGTTTTAAAGTCACACAAGCGAGCCATCGCTTGGAAACTTTCTGACATCAAGGGTATTAGCCCGGAATTTTGTATGCACAAAATTTTGATGGAGGATGACTATAAACCGGCGGTTCAACAACAAAGAAGGGTGAATCCAAAAATTCATGAGGTTATCAAACAAGAAGTCATAAAACTTCTTGATGCCGGCTTGATTTACCCTATTTCGGATAGTCCTTGGGTGAGCCCCGTTCATTGTGTGCCCAAGAAGGGTGGTATTACAGTTGTTAAAAATGATGAGAATGAGTTAATTCCGACTCGATTGGTAACGGGATGGCGCGTTTGCATTGACTACCGAAAGTTAAATGACGCCACCCGCAAAGACCATTTTCCTCTACCTTTCATGGACCAAATGCTCGAAAGACTTGCGGGAAACGAATACTATTGTTTCCTTGACGGTTTTTCGGGTTATTTCCAAATTCCCATCGATCCTCAAGATCAAGAGAAAACAACTTTCACGTGCCCATATGGAACATTTGCTTATCGTCGCTTGCCTTTTGGCTTGTGCAATTCTCCGGGCACGTTTCAAAGATACATGATGGCCATTTTTCACGACATGATCGAGAAAACGATGGAGGTCTTCATGGATGATTTTTCGGTCGTTGGGAACTCATTCGAATCTTGTCTCACCAATTTAGACAAAATGCTTCAAAGATGTGAAGATACGAATCTTAGTCTAAATTGGGAGAAAAGCCATTTTATGGTCAAAGAAGGCATTGTCCTTGGCCATAAAATTTCTAAGAGCGGGATCGAGGTCGATAGAGCTAAAATCGATGTCATAGCTAAACTACCTCCTCCCACAACTGTCAAAGGTGTTCGGAGTTTTCTTGGTCACGCCGGCTTTTATCGTAGATTTTGCTGCAAGTTGCTGTGCTCAAGTTCTATGGCTTCAAAACTAACTTTTGGACTATGGGTACAATTTTATGAATATCATCATTTATATTGACAATAGCAGTACCATATGCATAATTAAAAATCCTGTTCAACACACTAAGACTAAACATATTGAAATTAGACATCACTTTATAAGAGATTGTTATGAGAAAAAGCTAATTCAAGTTGTCAAAATACATACTGATGACAACTATGTTGATTTATTAACAAAAGAGTTTGATGTGGGAAGGTTTCAATACTTGGTAACAGGTATTGGAATGCTTAATCCATAAAATTTTGATGTCTAATGGTCTTTAGTGTTGAGGGGAGGTTTTTGGTACTAAAATTGTTGTATATTTTTGTATATGGTTTGTATATTGTTTGTCCACTAACTTTTATGCAGCGGATAAAGATAACAGTGGAAACTCAATTACAAACAGTGGTAAATTTTGCTCTCACAGTGGAAAAGGAAAAACAGTGTAACTTTATTAATTCAACCATAAAAGAGTTACATTGCACAGAAAGAGAGTAAAAACATCAAAACACAAAATCCTAACAACCTACACCCTACACCAGCTACTCCATTGGCTTCTTGCCCTTTCCCTTGTAGTCATGCTTGGGCTTGTGGACTTTCTTTGAATTTTGCATCTCCAACCATCTTGTACTTGGAAGACATAGCACTTGCTTTGGAGGCTTTGGAAGTCTTGCAGGCTTCTCTGGAGCTGGTACAGTCTTCATCTTGGATAGTGCAGATTCTAAAGCCTGAGACAGAGCCCTTGGTAACTCCTTGGACAGGGTATATGTCTCATCATCATCAGATGAACTGGAGTCAAAGACATAGGATGGTGGAGTAGGCAAATCCTCAGAAGATTCAGGTGTTTTAATCTTCCTCTTAGGCTTCTTGGAAGATGAGCTTGTGGCACAAGGTGGAAAGTAATTTGCCCACCCTGATGCCTCTGAAGATGAGTCAGAAGACATGTGGATTTCTTCCTCTGAAGAAGAATCAGAGGAGATGTACACAATGTTTGGAAGGTTGCTCATGGTGATTTTTAGGATTTGGTGATGATATAGAAAGTGTTTGGTTAAGGTTATTGGTGATACGAGCCCCTATATATAGGCAAAGTCAATCTCAAGGGATAATTAAGAGAGATATTTACTCTTACCTGTTTTGGTAGGTTGAGGAGTAAATATGGATATTATTTACTATATCGGGTTAACTTTGGTGAGATATTTGTGAACAGTAAAAAGCAACTTTGATTAAAAACACTTTGGTTATGCATATTATTTGGTTTATACTAACATGTGCAGGTTTATAACCAATTTTTGCTAGGAGTTGATCATAAAAGGTGTGTAACTGAGACACACAACAAATGTTTATTGATTCACCATGTCTAATCCACATAAGAATCAACTAGTCCAGAGCAAACGGCTACTGGTAAAGACTTATCAAATCCGTTTATGGTTGATATTTTACCAAAAACTATATGGTTATCAACTCACCATATTCCAAGTGATTAAGAGTTGGCTAATCCATAGCAAACGGCTCATGGTAAAGACTTATCAAATCCGTTGATAGCTGGTAGTTTGCTAAAAACTATGATGAGAGCAGTTCAATTTACTTATGTTTTATTTTACCACTGCTCTTGAAAATTTTTGTGAAAAGTTCCCACTGCTAGTTCACAGTTACCACTGCCAGTGTAATTTTTACCACTTTTGAACTAGCCGTTACAACTGTTGTGTCAGTAACTAAATTTTTATCTAGCCGTTGAGAGTAAACCGTTTTGTCCTTACTTATAGGGTAAATTTTTAGGAGATTATCTACTTCCTTAATTTTAATTTATTCTTTTCTTTAAGATAAATCTTTTCCAAAGATAATCTTTCTTGCGCAAAATTCTCAAACCCTAACAGTATAAATCCTTTTCTCTTAATAGGCATATTCTACATTCAATTCCTACTCACACAATCATACTTTTCTCAAAAGATATACTATGGCATCATTACACTTTGCAGATGAGCACAACCAAGTGGCCTACTTGCAGAAGTCAAACGAAAAGAGTGGCCCTGTTTTTCATTAGATTGTAGATTTTCTCAATACCACTCACATAAGGTATGCTTTAACTCTAAACCCCACAATCTATATCTCTCAAATCAAACAGTTTTGGAACTCTGTAGAGTCCATCACCATTGAGGATGGAGATACACATGAAACTGTGGATACTCTTAGAGCCACAGTGGATGGGGTAACTATTGATATTACTGAATCATCCTTGAGGAGAATTCTCCAATTGGATGATCTCAATGGTATCATTACAATGCCCAATCCAGAAATTCATAAACATCTCTCAACAATGGGGTATGATACATCTGACAAAAAGGTTACTTTTAAAAAGGGATGTTTTTGCCCCCATTGGAGATTTTTCATTCGTACTCTTTTGCATTGCCTAAGTCCTAAGAAAACATCTTATGAACAATTCAGTTCAACTATGGCTTATCCTTTGGTTTGTTTAGCCACAGATAGGACTTTTAACTTTTCAAAGTTTATTTTTAACAGTATGAAAGGCAATGTAAAGAGTCCATATAAATTTTTGATGTATCCAAGGTTTGTACAAGCAGTGCTAAATGAATTTCCACCGCAACCCCACAAAAGAATTTACAAAACTCACTGTCTTAAGCCAAAAATTTTTCAAAATATGGATAAGGCTTCAGATGGATGGAATGGGGAATTGATGAGTGTGTAAATACTCATCATTTTTATCGTATTTTAACTGCCAAAACACGTGAAAACACTCGGAAATACATCAAAATACTGAAAATATCTCAGGGTCGTGTTTTATATGCAAAATGATCAAAAACAAATGAAAACGAACAAAGTGTTGCATAATTGGCAGTTTCAGTCCCTCAACTTTCAAAACTTGTCAAAATCAGTCCCTAGCCATTTAATTTGTAAGAAAAGTCATCAATGGTCCTTGGAAAATCAAAAATTGNGTTTGGTCCCTGAACTTTCAGAAATAACAGAAATGGCCCCTGGATGAATATGGTGGAAGGAAAAGGCAACTTTGGTCCTTGAAAAGTCAAGTTGTCAAATTTGGTCCTTGGATTGCAAGTTTGGAGATTTTACATGTTGGGTCCCTCAAGTTTCCAAAGTTGGCAGAAATGACCCCCGGGAATTTTAATTTGAAGAAAAATGATCAAAAGGACCTTTGGATTTCAAGACTTGGCAAGAGTAGTCCTTGGTTGAGGTTTGGCAGAATTACAGTTTTGGTCCTTGAAGAATTCAGAAATTTCAGTCTAAACCCTTGGGCTAAATACTAATAAACCTAAACCATTAACCCATTAAATCCATAAACCCATAACATAACCAGATCCACTCCTCCTTGGCCCATTACTCCCTTAGCCCAAAACCCACCCCGTGTTTATAAGTCCCAGTCAAATAGTCAAACACTCCTTCTTCCCCAACTCCCTCCCTTACTCACTGGATAAACAACCACAACCCAACACCACCTCTGCTACACTCCATCACCACCTCAAAAGCAACCCTCACCACTTCCCATCCCACTATACCTTTTCCCCATCCTCACAAACTCATACCTAACACTTCCAGGTCACCAATCCACCAAAAACACTTTTGGCGCCAAAAGTGAATGAGGGGCTAGGATCAATTTCAGTACAATTAAACGATGGGGATTTGATCGCAGAGTTCAAGAGACCCAAGTGTTGCCCTAAATTCAGAAGAGCAAGCACAAGAAGGCAGTCTCCTACCTACCACTTGTTCTAGTATAAATAGGGCACAATTGTAAGCCATTAGGGCATCCAATTTCTCTAGTAATTTTCTGTTTTTAATCTTAGNGAATGTTCTCTAAATATTGTTAAAGTTAATTGGAATCAAAGAAAATCAAAAATCAGCAAAGAAAAGAAAAAGAGAAAAATATAAAAGAAAAAATTTTGAAGAAAAGAGAAAGAGTTGCTGTAGCAGTTGCAGGGCTGGTTATGGAGATTGGTTTAGAGCTCCATGGGGAGCATTAGGTTGTTCTTTTGGTCCTAGTTCTTATATTGGTTCTAGCTTTGGATGTCAAGTAAGAAAATTACCAAATTTTATCAAATTGTATGTTGAAATTGAATTGTTGTTATTTCTGGTGTTAATCTGTTTTAATAAGTTCATTATTGCTTAGATTAAGTTAATTAGTCAAGTTTGTTCATCAGTTTCATAATTTGCTTTGTTAATCTTGAAAACAGTTTACATTAGGGGTGTTTGGAACTGTTTAGATTTAGGCTTTGTTGTTGTTATTAGTGGTTTAGACTTGCTAGTTCATTGTTCTTAAGTTCACTCTAGCCCAGATTAACCAATACTTTGGTCAATTACACCAGAAAAGTCAAAGTTCCTTTTAAATCTATTAGACAGTTTAACTGTATAAGAAGTTGTGTATCAAAACCTTGAACTCACCTTAAAACTTGATACCTAAGCCTGATTTACTCTCATTTAGGTTCATTATACCATCATTGATCAATTGGAGTCAGTCCAATTTCATCAAAGTCAACTTAGCAAAAAGTTATTCAAAGTCAAAATTTGCATACCTCAGTTTTGTGTAATTTTCAAGGCAACTTCTAGGGCTCATTAGTGTATGAAAATGCAAGATTTTTATCAATTTGGAAACCTTGCCAGCTTGAGAACATAAATCAAAAAGAAATTTCAAATTTTGAATTGATTTGATCATAGAAAAGTGGAGTGGAAGTTAGTGGTTTAACTGAAAATATCCCCTGCATCTCAGAGTTTTGTCAAATTTGTGTGGGATCTAGATTGTTCATTAGTCAGAGTTAGGACTTGAGGTTTGTTGTTTTAGAAAGCCTCCTAGGTATACTTTAGATAGGTGCTTTTAGTTTGCCCATAACTGCTTCTTAAGTGCTTTTTGAGAAGCCATCTTTTAGCCCTTTTTGAGACTGCATGCTGTTTGATCTCAGTATGAACTGAGATTGATTGATCTTGTTGTGTTCTTGATCATAGATGTTGTTGTTATTATTCCTTAGTGTTCTTGTTGCTGTTGTTGTTTATTCAGTTGAATAAGCTTTTGAGAGCTTATTGCTTATTCTAGCTTATTTGTGTTCTTATTTGTTGTTATTGCTTGCATTCTTGCTGTTGTTTGTAGTTCCTGTTGTTGATCTTGTTCATTGTTATGATCTTGTTGTTGTTTACATTTAGTTGTTGTTGATTGCTGTTTGTTGTTGTTATATAGCTTATACAAGCATTAAGCTTGTTTAAGCTTATTTGGTTTAATAGTTTAGAGTGGCAGTCACATAAAAAAGGCATAACAAAATCTTTGTTTGAAAACTTTTTGATCCATTTGATTTGTGAATCTGAGCTTAAGAGAGTTTTGTTTGAGGTTGGTGTGTTGCAAAAATCCATTTTCAAAAGCTTTTTGAGTTTGAGTTTCTGAGTTGTGTTTGTGAAAACAGAAAAAGAAAAAAAATAATAAATTTTGTGTAAAAAGTTGGGGTCGAACCTGGGACCTCTAGCCTCACACAAACACAAGCACACACATCACAAACCATCTGCCCTAGGGACTTCTCAGTGTTATACTCTCCCCTTTTTATTTTTATAGTAGCAATCTTTTTTTTTAGCTTATTTGAATAAACTGCTTATTCCAGCTTATAAATAAGTGATTTTTTTAAGTTTTTATTTTTCTTAAGTTTAATTTAGTTTAGTTAAATTTCCAAAAAAGTTTTAGATTTATTTAGGTAGTTTAAGTATTTAATTTGAATTAATTTTGTTTAATTAGTTATTAATTCATAATAATTAGAATTTTTATTAAATTTTTAATTTTCTTTTTTCTAAAATTTTCTTTTGTCTTTTAGTGCGTTAGAAAATTATTTTTAGGCCCGTAGGATTTGCGTAGCAATAATTTCGCGTTTTTATTTGTACGTTGACGTTTATTTAGAATAAACGTCACGTTATTTGTTTAATTTGTATTTTAGGATTCCCGATACCTATTTTTGATTCCCGTAGTATTTTAGGATTTCCTTAGCTTGCCATTTGCCTTTTGTTTCCCTTAGGTTATTTTATTTTCATCCTCGTTAGTTAATTTTCCAATTTCGTTAATTTAACGTACCATAAAACCAAACAATCTTTCACAACCAAACATACAAGTCTTTAATCTCGATCTTTTCACGAAGCTTTCCATTCACACCTCGTTGGGGTACGACTCGGGAAATCACTTCCCGGTCTCACAAATATCACATTGCACGAGTTTACGAGGTAATCTTTTTCCTAAAAGGTTTACTTGTATTTCTCTACGTCTTGTTGTCACTCACGATAACATTGACCTCACTTTGTTGATATTTTTGAATACTTGTTGTTTTGCACACTAAAACACAACGAATCAGGAATTTAAACTACTTTTTCCTGAGATGCTTGCTAAGATTGCACAGGTACAGGGTGAAGGTGCAGCAATCCCAGTTGTACCCCATAACACACCCACAATCACAGTTCCACCTATCAACTATACCCCCCTAGTTACTCACACATATGAGAGGAGGCAAAAACAGCCAACTCCTCCCATTACAACACAGCATGCTCCTGACCTTTTTGGCTTAGGAACAAGCAGTGGTGGTTCCAGGCTTCAACCTAGTCCAACTAGGGAAGAGACTGAACCAATGCCCCATGATTCACCTCTCCCAACAGGTAACACAGTTGGAAGTGTTGAGGGCAGTGGGCAACCAATGGAATTGATGAAACTATGTACCAAATTGTCAAAACAGGTTGAATCTTTGGAGAAGGATTTGGCACAGACAAAGGAGGAGCATGCCAAAGAACTTAAAAGTCTACAAGCAGAGATTCAAACCTTAAAGGAAGAAGTGCAGGGGTTGAAGCAGAAGAAAACAACTGCAAAGATTGTGATCTGATCCCCATCCTCACCTCATGATGGTGACTCAAATGATTTTAGTGAAGATTTGGGAAATTCTCCCAAACAGGGGAGGAAAACAGATGCTGAGACTAAGGGGAGGAGACTTGACTTTGAAGATGATGCAGATTTTGATTTTGATTTTGGCATCACAGATTTGAGATTTGATGAACCAATTGGAGATAGCAAAGGCACTGGGGAAGTTGATACTGAAGAGATTCCACAACAGCATACAGAGGAAAGAATTCAAACAACTGAGCTTGTGGATACAGCTACAAGTCAACCACAACAAGTTGTTTCCGCTGCAGAACAAGCATCTTCCACTGCTAATATTTCCAGTGCTGAGCAAATGATTCCCACTGCAGGTCAAAACATTACCACTGCAGAGGAAGAAATTGAAAGAATAAGAAAGGAGAAAGGAAAAGCAATTATGCATAGTGAAGAGCAAACAAGGAAGATTTCAAAAAGAGAGCAAGCTCAAATTGATCATGATGCTGAGGTTGCAAGAAAGATGAGAGAGGATGAAGTTGCAATCAAGAAAAGGCAGGATGAATTAGAGATTGCAAGCTTCATGGAGGCTAAAAGGTTGAACAAATTGGAAACAACTGCTCCTATTCCAATTTCCATTGTTCCACCTACAGTACTCAAAGAGAAAACTGCAGAGTTCACATATGTACCAACTGAAGATGAAATTCAGTGGATGATTGATAATGATCCAGTTATCAAGAAGAAGGCTATTGAACTACTTGCAGATAGGACTTTATCTAAAGAACAAAGGTCAGCTCAACTATCTGACTTTATTGTAATGAAGAATGAACAATCACTTCAAGAGGTAATAGGTAGAGTCAGAAAAAGTCAAAAGAAGCCAAGACAACCAACAAAGGCACAGGTTATTGCAGCGATGAAGACTTATTGTTGTCATGTTGGTAGTTGGAAAAAGTCTCACTTTAAAGGAATGTCACACGATCAGATTGAAAGGGATCTATTACAGAGTCAAGAGACATGATAGTGATTTTATCCCAATGAATTCTGAAGAGGAAGTAAGAAGATTTCCTAACTTCAAAAGGAAAGCTACAGCTTCTGAAGAGCAAACCAATAAGAAGACAAGATTTGCTCAAGAACAAGAATTCCAATCTTAGAAACTCACAGAAGATCAGCTGAATGCCATGATAGTGATAGAAGAAGAAGACTTTTATCCAGATCCATTACAAGTCAGACATCCTATTATTGATTGGGAAGTTTACACAGCTAAGAATTTTGCTTCAACATGGAAGATTCCAAGATTAGGTGGTGAAACTTCATCATTCATTCAGTTTGAAGATCTGATTAAAGCATGTGATAGAAGTGATCTTGATACACTTTGGAATTTGGTTCAAGAAAGATTCAAGGCTGATAATCTTAAAGATATGAAGGAAATGCAGCTATGGGTTGATCTAAGGAGACTTTATGAACCTGATTTTAATGATAGGTACTGGAAGTTTGAAGCTATAGGTATGGAAACTACATGGACATATTATGATTCATGTGAGGTTCATCATATTTCTACAAAAGCTGGAGTGGATGCATTCATGTTTGCAGAAAAGGAATATCCACTCAGAGCTGGAACTCTCACTTCAATGTTGTCAACACAAATTAGAGTTCATGAAGACACTGAGAAGGTTAGAGCTTTAATACAGAATATACAAGATTAGTGTTCAAGAGCTATCCAGGCCTTAAAAAGAAAATGAAGTGTTTGAAAGAATTCCCCATATCCTCACAGATGCTGATTGATTGAAGAAACTTATTGATTTGCAGAGAAATCATAAGTTTAGGGGAGGATTGTTGGGAATTACACTAACAGTTACCATGGCTAGCATGAAGATAACCACTTCTGAAGAATGCACTGGCAGTGGAAACACATTACCACTGCTAGTACATACTATTACCACTGCTATTAGGATAACTGTTATGTAATCATGTATTGAAAAGTATATAATAGATTGAGTGTATATTCTATTTAGATAACATTATACTTATCTTGTAAAGGACTCCTTGTGCTATAAAAGGAGGTCTTAGGTTAAAGTTCTATATACGTTTTTCTAAGAGCTTCAAGGTTGTAAACCCTAGTGATATTCAGATCACTCGTATTCAATATATTGAAGCTATAAGTTTGGTTAAACTTTGTGTCACTTTCATACAACTGTTGTTACTCACAACACATCATATAAACAATCTTCTAAGTACTACTAAGTATATTCCACGTACTTGCTAGTATAACTCAAAGTATCATTCTAACACAAGGTGTGTGTTTTAGATCCATCACATAGTGAAAGTGTTAGGTCACCATATTGTAAACATAAGTATTGAAATGATAGAAAAATGAGATGAGAAATAGAGTTTGGTTGATTAGATCAAATATGAAGAATAAAAGTGCAAGAGTTTCCTTATGATATTGAAATAACCAACAAGAAATAGGTTTACATGAGTTTCCTATTTATAGGAGAGGAGCTAGGGCAACACTCCATTTCTCCTTCCTTATTCTAAACGATTGGGCTTGTGGCCCATTGGATGTGTCCATTGACTTACACGTTCCATACATAACATAAATAATATAGATAAGTTTTAGCAACCTATTACAATGACTGAAATAACCGAGACTTGACTAAACGTTGATAAACTTAGGTTCTAACAATCTCCCCCTAAGGATCGGTTGTTGAAGAAGTGATGTTAGTCACGGTCATTTGAGGTTGCTTGACGTCTTTGTCTTTGGACTTTAGTTGTGGCATTCATAGCTTTAGACGTCTTCAAAAAATGATTAGTAGAGGTGATTCATCGTTCTTTGTTCTTTACAATCTTCCCCAGATAGAATGGGTGTTCTTTGTTGTTGATGATGAGATAGTGATCACATGATGTAGTACTCTGCCATTCGTCACTCTCTTAGACTCCAGTGGATCTGCATCATTCCGACATGCTCATACACCTTTGACGTTTGAAACTTTCATATTTGTGAAGCTCTCTTTTCATATGTGAAGATTCCTTATGTTGATGTAGAATCTTTCTTTAGACGGTGTTGCACTTAAGATCGTTTGTCTTTATCACGTATGTAGATTCTTTTGGCATGGAATCTATCTTTGACATTTGTGTTGCTTCGATCTTTCATGAGAGCTTTGATGTTTGTTGAGAAGTAAGTATGAGCATGTGGAAGCTGGTGTTCAGGATGGTGGTTGTACCTGCATTGAAACAGTTAGCAATAAAACATCCGGTACTTACAGGTTTGGAGTTAGAATTCGTCAACAGCATAGTGTGAAAACTCCTTCTAATCCTTACCAAGGCCGTTCCTAATCGGATACCCCCTAGAGGGCTTACACAGACATGCATACGCACACCCACGATTAGGTGAGTCGCTGGAAATCACCCCACGACTGTAGACCGTTTGAGACCATCGAACACACTAAGCGTAATCCACAAGGAATCACCGAAGTGACCTGCTGTCAGGGCTGTTTGATGTTGACCCTGGCAGGATTTCCGTTCAATCATTCGAGAAATACCTTAGTAAATCCCTCATAAACGTTCAAGGCAGATTGCTAAGATCTGCGAAGGACTCGATAATTTACACTTAGTGTCCAATGATGCAAGACACTTAGTGTAGAAGATTTTTGTGTTCCTAAGAGATCTTTTATGTTATCTCGTGGCTCTAGACTCGATAAGTGCACATTTGGTTTCCTATGCGGAGGCATGGAGCAGAGGGCCTCCTGTTTCAATATCAACCATCTCTAATAGACGATCGATAGATTACACTGGTTCCCCGTGAGAATGAAACAAACATCTTTTGAGAGATGCCTGAGTGGCTAAGAAGGTTTAGGTGCATTGCGTCACTGGGTCCATGACGTCTTTTATCTTCAATACCGGTGTCGCCTTAGCAACGACCAGTAGCATATGAATTGAACCCGGTGTCTGACCTATGGTTGATAAAATGGAGGGCTATTTCTTTTCACCCTTTTCATTCATTTTCTTTTTAATTCTTCAACCCCTTCTTTCTCCTTTCATTCTTTTCTCCTTTTGTTATATCATACCTAAGGACTTCTAATTTCTAACTATTGGTGATGTCCTTGGGTAGATCCCTCCGGTTTAGGCGGATCATAGGACGGTTTTTCCTATCCTTAGTCACCTTGTAACTCCATAACTATCCTATTGATGCCTTTAAACCAAATCATTGAAAATCTCTCAAAGTGTGTAAGAGTGTAAAACTTTTTGTTAACACTTTGAGGTTTTGGATTTTATATGAAATACTCCCCCTCAACATATGCTCATGATTATTTTCAGAAATTTGCATATGTGGAAAGAGTTGGCACTTTTTGAATTGATCCACTCTTAATAGTCATGTACCCGAGGGACACGTTTACGTTGCTTAGTTAAAGGGATGCATTATCAGCTTTTAGGTGATAACTAGCCCTAATAACTAACTTGATGTTGTTAACATTCCTAAAAGGAAGTTAGACCCGTCAAAGTAAACAACTAGAAAGAGTTTCTCGAAACGGTACTTTCTAATCGGATAAATCCTTTCGAATTCAGACATTTGTTGTTTCGTCAATTCGTGGGTCAATTCTGAGTCGAGCTCGTACGAGATAAGACTTTTTGACATCATATTTTAATCACTTTCTTTTTCTCCCCCTCAAAAATAGCATATCAAATGTTGTTTTTGTAAACGGTTTTGATTAAAATATGCCTTTTTGAGTCTTATGGGGAGAGATCAACAAGATTTGAAGATTTAAGAACGATGTTTTGATTCAAGTACTCCCCCTCAACAAGTGATTACTTATTGAGGTGTAATACTTGTCTTTTGAGCAGATTTGAAAAATACTGAAAGGTTTGATTAAATCTACTCAAAAGTAAGAAGCTTTCGCTCCTTATATTAGGATTGTGGCACTGATGCGTACCACAGGGTCCTTTCATTACAAAGTGCGGGTTGTACACTGTTATGTGTGCACAAGCCTTAGTAATTACAAATCAAACAATATTATAAATATATTGAAATTTTTGTACCAGAAGTATGGGAGCTGAGCTAAGCATCGAAGACTGTGAACTTTGGATCAGGTCGGCGAAATGTCAAGACCGGAAATGATGGTCGAACACCGATATAGCTTTCCAACCTTCTGATCTGTTGTCGTCGATATAGCCTTTCTTCAATCGTATGGACAAAGTTTCTGATCATTCTGCGTCCATTAGCTTTCCACCTAGTTGGTCTTCCCTCTTTCAGCCTCTTCTTTTCATCCTCCAACCTTTCTGCTAACCCATCACGAACTCGTTGAAGTGTGACATCACAAAACTTCTGAATCTCATCGAACCTCATGAAACGAAGCTGATGCTTGCTGTTGAGGTAGATGACTCCAAATGCCGGTTGTTGCACGAGAGAGTATTGTGACATCCCGGTAATTTCAGGAATCAAGAGTTGTGGTTGAGTAAGGTTGATGGTGTTCTGATAACTTTCCACTCCCAGCTGAAGATCTTCCACTCTTTCTTGAACAATTAATCGTCTGATGTGAAGTAGGAGAGATGCGATGAAGTTGTACTGTGTGTCTTGTTCAAAGTTGAGCAGCTTTCCTTGAACTTTTAGTAGATACATATCTTCAATGTCGTTCAGGTTCAAATCTGGGAAGTCTGCTTCACAAAACTTGTACTTCTTCTCGTCTGTTCTCTTGACGATGATTTCTTTCAAGAAGGCGTAGTTGAATTTCTTCTCTTCCACGATCTCCAGTATGGCAACGATACGAAGCGGTTGCTTCACATTCTCACTGGACTTGAGATGTAGTCTGTGGGTGTAGCCAAGCTTTCGTTTTTCCGGCCAGTGTTGAATACCGAGAAGAGCGTCCCTGTTGTATTGGACAACTGATTTGCAGTAGATTGGTGCGTGCTCTTCAATGTCTGGTAATTCATATCGGGCGGCTGGAATTGAAAGTGTGAGTGAGGATGCATATCGTTCCTTGGAGGTCTCGTGTGCATGCTGAAGGTATTGGAAGTCGTTGTTGAAGAAGCGTCGGTAGGGGATCTTAGGTTTTTCTGGAAACCCAAGTAGAGGTAGTGGTTTTGTCCAGTCCGTGAAGTAAGGTTTCTTCGTTTCAGTATCGACATTCGATTCAGGGTTAAGCCAGTCGAACGAGCCAGATAAAGCACAGGCTATGTTCTCCATGTGGTAATCGAGTTCTACTTTGTTCCCGGATCTCTTTTTGAGAAAGTCCATTGCTTCACGATTAATCCGCTTCAGTTCAGTCTTTGACAACCTTTCAACTTGTAAACCTGACATAATACTCTGAGTCATCTGCAAAGTATTACCCGGCAATGGTTCGTCGGTCTCAAGCGGTGGTTGTGCTTTGATCATCGTTGTCAGCCAATCAGAGTCATGAGCTTCGTCCACATCTAGCCATGAGAATTGAGTAGTCTTTTTCTTCTGCTTCTTTGACTTTGAGGACTTCTTCTTCTCTTTTGGAGACGATGGACCGGTTTGAAATTCAGGAATTTCTGATTCGGGTATTGCTGTTTCTGGTTCTTCCTGAGTGTCAAACGGTTGAAGCATGAATGGTGCCTCTGATTGTGTCGGTCCGGAGCCGGATGCAGGAGCTCTTTGTTTGGAAGGAGGAGCCTTAGAAGTCTTGTGGGGCTGTTGTGATGAAGATGGTGCTTCTGACTTCTTTGACTTCTTGCTTTTCGGATCTGAGTCAGGATCATCATCTTTCCTTTGTCGTTTGTGTTTACCGGCAGCTTCCTTGCAAGATTCTTTTGAGGCAATGGCTTGAAGTGCCTCGAACATCGTTGATTCTTCAGGTGTCTTATCCTCCTTGTTTCTGAGCTTGACAGCTAACAGTGTTTGCAGTTGTTCAGTAGATAGCTCTTCCGGTGTTGGAGGATCCCTGTTAGTGCGAAGGTAGAATGGAGTTGACTCAAGCATTCGTTCAATGTTGTGCTTGATCCTGGTATTCAATTTAGAACGAATCGGCTCAATAAGCGCAGACACAGCCGGTGCAGTCATTGCAACGAGATTTTCGTTGAGAAATTCTATTTGTATTCCTTGATCATCCCGTCCATGTCGGCATGTAGAACTTTGTCGACAAGTGCACTTGAATCCTGAAGATCTTTGACTTGTGAAGTCAAAGTTTTGACCTGTTTGGCGAGGTGTTGCACTTGGTCATTAAGATCTCCAGTTGGCTGTTGTGTCTCCTTCTTTTTCTTCCTTGCCAAATCAAGAGCTTTCTTGATCCGCTTTGATGCTGTCAAAGCTACTTTGCCTCCCTTCTTCTTCTTGTTAGATTTGCTTTTGGATGTTTTCTTTGCAGGTGGTGGTGATGAGTGATGTGATGATGATGATGAAGATGATTTGTGCTCGGGTTCTGATGGAGGAGGTGAGGGATCCCTTGGAGGTGTTCCTTTTGGAGTCGGGGGATTCTTTGAAGATGAGTGCGGAGGACTGTTGATATATTGATCAGTGTCAATGAGTTCTTCGTCTTGATCGAGTCCACGAAGCAGTCTATTGGATGATCCTACAATAACAACAAAAAAAATATACAAAATATAAGTACACTTTGGAGACTCAAGTCATTACTGACTTGAGCCTGCCTTGTGGATCATAAGAAGTAGGCCATGTAGATGTATAAGATCCACCATTGTTCTTGGATCTTCTTTGATAATTAGATCCCCAGTTAGTCCAAGAACAACCTGCTGAGGGCTTAACAGCAGTATCCCATGGTCCCCCCCAACCCATATACATAGGTTGATAATAACTAGGCCAATAACCATTCTTATAATAAGACGAAACAGATCGAGTGAATGGTCTTGCAACATGTCTTTTCCTATATGATGAAAAAGTTCTATCAGCAGAAACTGAAGCATCAGCAGATGCTGATTTATCAGCAGTATTGTATCTGCTGTTAGATTTAGTTGCTTGTGGAATATAAGCAGGTATGTCATCAACACGTTTCCACATTTGTTTAGTTGTCTTAGCACAATCACCCATTCTTTGCTCATGAAACTTACAATCCTTAATTAAATGAGACTTGCTTCCACACACAAAACATTTCTTCTTTCTAGAAGATTTAGCAACAAAAGAAGTTCTATTGAAAGCATTCAAACCACAAACATTAACAGAATTGTTTTTGACAGAATTAACATTATTGTTTTGCAAAGAATTAAATAACAAGTCTTCAGTAGAAACTGTCTTTGAATGAGATTCATCAGCAGCAACTCCTAGAGGCTTGTTTAAGGACTTGAGTGAAGGCTTGAAAGAGGTCTTGGGAAGGTCTGACTTATCACTTGAATCACAGCTTTCATAGGCAGTAGACCCTTTTTCAGAAGACTTGTCACTGCAAGAGACAGAGTCAGCATTATTAGTAACAGGGTCAGATAAGTCACTTGACTTTTTGCCATATAAATGATGTGATCCATCAAAGTCAACTGTAATTTATAGGTCAATAGGCATATGTTCACCTCTAATGGGACCAGGGACAGCATGTAAGGTGCCTTCTTTAACATAGTTTGCTAATCCTGCTGGTGTAGTTTTTCTACTGTCATCCCTAGCTTCTAATCCTACATATTTCTTAAAACCTAATCCTATACTAGAGTTTACAGTTTGAGTACCATACAAACTTCTAGCTAAATTATCACCTGATATTAACCACTTCTTTTGTGTAGCTATTTCAGTATCTAGCTTCTCTTGAAGAACTTGTTTATCAGATTCTAAATTAGCTTTTAATTTCTTAGTATAGATTAACTCATCTTGAGCACATTTTAATTCCTGTTTTAACCCTTTTATTTCCTCCTCATAAGCAACTTGATTCTTCTGAAACCAAATCTTTTGTTTTTCTATGATTTTTAAACCATGTTTATATGACTCAAGATCTTTATAACATTCATTATATTTAGGTTTCAATTCATCATATTGTTCTTTAAGCTCATTATATCTTACACTACAACCAAACACACAATTATGTACCTGAGAAATGCCCATAAAAGCAAATTGATCATGAACATCCTCTGAAGTACAGCTTGCCAGCAGTCCACTCTGATCACTATCACCATCACTTCTCTCATGAGCCTTCCAGTCAACATGATCATCCAAAGTAATCAAGGTTGTGGGATATCTAGTTTTGGCAGTATCAACTTCCCCTTGTTTCTGCTGATAGGTAGAATACCTAACCTCATCAGTAGATTTCCTGTCCTTGCATTCTCTGGAGAAGTGACCCATTTGACCACAAGTGTAGCACTTGATCTTCCTTCTGTTAAACCTAGCTGAATCCCTGCCATTGAAACCAAACTTCCTCCCAGCCTTTTTCTCAAATCTCTTGATGCTCAATGAGAGCATAGCCACCTGCCACTTCAAGTTCATCTCTTCTATATCCAATTGATCCACCTGTTCAAAGTCCTCATAGGAGAGTTGCTGCTGAGATTCACAATCAGTAACAAAAGAGTGAAGTACATCTTCCAACACACTACCAGAAGAATGTGATTTGGTTGGTGTGTATGAAGATAATGCAGATGAAATTGGACTTGAACTAGGAGGCATTATATTGGATGTAGAACCAACAAAAGCTGAGTAATTGGGAGTTGTTGAACGAATAGGACTTTTGACATCTGGTTCAAGGGTTTTGAGCTTGTTGTATAAATCATCAAAACTCATCATGTCCAATCCACCCTTAGCTTTGAGTGCAATGCTTACTTGAAGCCATGATGGAGGCAAGGATCTTAAGAATTTAGCATTGCAATCTTCATTGTCTGGCCTTGCCTTCAGTTGATTCAATTGACTCAGAATCTAATGAAATTTGTCATAACCCTTGTGG
Organism: Artemisia annua; assembly: GCA_014162995.1. Taxonomy (NCBI): domain Eukaryota; kingdom Viridiplantae; phylum Streptophyta; class Magnoliopsida; order Asterales; family Asteraceae; genus Artemisia; species Artemisia annua. Next base: position 12,527 of record LBNU01016321.1, on the reverse strand, counting down.
ATACCTTCTTCCTCAGTGATCTGAAACTCTTGAAACTGCTGCTTCAGCATTGACTTCCTCATCCTTCTTGACTCATTATTCCCACCAAATCTAACTTTAAATGCCATCCAGAGATCCTTTGCATCAGACATGAAGTGAAAATCACCCAAGTGATCTGGAGGTATAGCTTGAAGAAGAATAGTTCTCACTTTATTTTCCCTCTGAAGAGCAAGAACCTCTTCAGCAGATGTAGGATTAAGATAGTATATTCTCCCATCAGCGTCAGTGCCAGTCCTCTTTGGACTGTTACCTTTAAGGACCACCTTCCAAAGATTATGATCAATGTTGGTAATCCAGTTCTGCATCTGCATTGCCCAGAGTTCATACTCTTCTTTCTTAAGGTAAGGGAATTTTGCATTGCTGTTAGAGAGAGTGAGGTGATGAAGGGATGTTGTGTTTTGATTGTGTGTTGCATCTGACTCAGCGTCAGATCCAGACATGATGTAAAGTTTTGTTGTTGAGGAGTGTTTAAAGAATTGATGTTCTCAGTATCAAAGAGACTCTCCCGAGGCTCTGATACCACTTGTTGAATCTATGTATCCTTGATAGATCTTGTAGCTCTCGTTGATCGTTAGCAGTGTCTATGTAATCACAAACACTCTAATAGAGAATCTCCAAAGCTTGTATTCTAATGCGGAAAACAAATACAAACATAAACAATGAATACTAAGAACGTTTAATCCTCTATGGATTTCTATATATTAATAACTTGTAAACTCGTTCGTTACATTGAACATAAACTCGTGTTCCTTTTATAGACAAGGAACCTTAACCTAAACCGTTTCCCAAGAAACGTATATTCTATAAACTTTAAATGATATGCATTATCTTTTCCTAATATTACTCATGCATATCCTAACTACATTACATAATGCGCGGTTTAACTATATCCGCAGAAACTAAATATGCTGAAACTATGTCTTCAGCAGTATCGCATCTTCAGCAGAATCTGTGTCTTCAGCAGATTCCTTCAGCAGTAACCATCAGTAAAATTCTCACTTAGCAGAATTCCCAACACTTTTCATTCATTTTCTTTTTAATTCTTCAACCCCTTATTTCTCCTTTCATTCTTTTCTCCTTTTGTTAAATCATACCTAAGGACTTCTAATTTCTAACTATTGGTGATGTCCTTGGGCAGATCCTTCCGGTTTAGGCGGATCATAGGACGGTTTTTCCTATCCTTAGTCACCTTGTAACTCCATAACTATCCTATTGATGCCTTTGAACCAAATCATTGAAAATCTCTCAAAGTGTGTAAGAGTGTAAAATTTTTTTTTAACACTTTGAGGTTTTGGATTTTATATGAAATACTCCCCCTCAACACTCAACATATGCTCATGATTATTTTCAGAAATTTGCATATGTGGAAAGAGTTGGCACTTTTTGAATTGATCCACTCTTAATAGTCATGTACCCGAGGGACACGTTTACGTTGCTTAGTTAAAGGGATGCATTATCAGCTTTTAGGTGATAACTAGCCCTAATAACTAACTTGATGTTGTTAACATTCCTAAAAGGAAGTTAGACCCGTCAAAGTAAACAACTAGAAAGAGTTTCTCGAAACGGTACTTTCTAATCGGATAAATCCTTTCGAATTCAGACATTTGTTGTTTCGTCAATTCGTGGGTCAATTCTGAGTCGAGCTCGTACGAGATAAGACTTTTTGACATCATATTTTAATCACTTTCTTTTTCTCCCCCTCAAAAATAGCATATCAAATGTTGTTTTTGTAAACGGTTTTGATTAAAATATGCCTTTTTGAGTCTTATGGGGAGAGATCAACAAGATTTGAAGATTTAAGAACGATGTTTTGATTCAAGTACTCCCCCTCAACAAGTGATTACTTATTGAGGTGTAATACTTGTCTTTTGAGCAGATTTGAAAAATACTGAAAGGTTTGATTAAATCTACTCAAAAGTAAGAAGCTTTCGCTTCTTATATTTGGATGGTGGCACTGATGCGTACCACAGGGTCCTTTCATTACAAAGTGCAGGTTGTACACTGTTATGTGTGCACAAGCCTTAGTAATTACAAATCAAACAATATTATAGATATATGGAAATATTTGTACCAGAAGAATGGGAGCTGAGCTAAGCATCGAAGACTGTGAACTTTGGATCAGGGCGGCGAAATGTCAAGACCGGATATGATGGTCGAACACCGATATAGCTTTCCAACCTTCTGATCTGTTGTCATCGATATAGCCTTTCTTCAATCGTATGGACAAAGTTTCTGATCATTCTGCGTCCATTAGCTTTCCACCTAGTTTCTCTTCCCTCTTTTAGCCTCTTCTTTTCATCCTCCAACCTTTCTGCTAACCCATCACGAACTCGTTGAAGTGTGACATCACAAAACTTCTGAATCTCATCGAACCTCATGAAACGAAGCTTATGCTTGCTGTTGAGGTAGGTGATTCCAAACGTCGGTTGTTGCACGAGAGAGTATTGTGACATCCTGGTAATTTCAGGAATCATGAGTTGTGGTTGAGTAAGGTTGATGGTGTTCTGATAACTTTCCACTCCTAGCTGAAGATCTTCCACTCTTTCTTGAACAATTAATCGTCTGATGTGGAGTAGGAGAGATGCGATGAAGTTATATTGTGTGTCTTGTTCAAAGTTGAGCAGCTTTCCTTGAACCTTTAGCAGATACATATCTTCAATGTCATTCAGGTTCAAATCTGGGAAGTCTGCTTCACAAAACTTGTACTTCTTCTGGTCTAGTCTCTTGACGACGATTTCCTTCAAGAAGGCATAGTTGAATTTTTTCTCTTCCACGATCTCCATTATGGCAATGATCCGAAGCGGTTGTTTCACATTCTCACTGGACTTGAGATGTAGTCTGTGGGTGTAGCCAAGCTTTCGTTTTTCCGGCCAGTGTTGAATACCGAGAAGAGCGTCCCTGTTGTATTGGACAACTGATTTGCAGTAGATTGGTGCGTGCTCTTCAATGTTTGGTAATTCATATCGGGCGGCTGGAATTGAAAGTGTGAGTGAAGATGCATATCGTTCCTTGGAGGTCTCGTGTGCATGCTGAAGGTATTGGAAGTCGTTGTTGAAGAAGCGTCGGTAGGGGATCTTATGTTTTTCTGGAAACTCAAGTAGAGGTAGTGGTTTTGTCCAGTCCGTGAAGTAAGGTTTCTTTGTTTCAGTATCGACATTCGATTCAGGGTTAAGCCAGTCGAACGAGCCAGATAAAGCACAGGCTATATTCTCCATGTGGTAATCGAGTTCTACTTTGTTCCCGGATCTCTTTTTGAGAAAGTCCATTGCTTCACGATTAATCCGCTTCAGTTCAGTCTTTGACAACTTTTCAACTTGTAAACCTGACATAATACTCTGAGTCATCTGTAAAGTATTACCCGGCAATGGTTCGTTGGTCTCAAGCGGTGGTTGTGCTTTGATCATCGTTGTCAACCAATCAGAGTCATGAGCTTCGTCCACATCTAGCCATGAGAATTTAGTAGTCTTTTTCTTCTGCTTCTTTGACTTTGAGGACTTCTTATTCTCTTTTGGAGACGATGGACCGGTTTGAAATTCAGGAATTTCTGATTCGGGTATTGCTGTTTCTGGTTCTTCCTGAGTGTCAAACGGTTGAAGCATGAATGGTGCCTCTGATTGTGTCGGACCGGAACCGGATGCAGGAGCTCTTTGTTTGGAAGGAGGAGCCTTAGAAGTCTTATGGGGCTGGTGTGATGAAGATGGTGCTTCTGACTTCTTTGACTTCTTGCTTTTTGGATCTAAGTCAGGATCATCATCTTTCCTTTGTCGTTTGTGTTTACCGGCAGCTTCCTTGCAAGATTCTTTTGAGGCAATGGCTTGAAGTGCCTCGAACATCGTTGATTCTTCAGGTGTCTTATCCTCCTTGTTTCTGAGCTTGACAGCTAACAGTGTTTGCAGTTGTTCAGTAGATAGCTCTTCCGGTGTTGGAGGATCCCTGTTAGTGCGAAGGTAGAATGGAGTTGACTCAAGCATTCGTTCAATGTTGTGCTTGATTCTGGTATTCAATTTAGAACGAATTGGCTCAATAAGCGCAGACACAGCCGGTTCAGTCATTGCAGCGAGATTTTTGTTGAGATATTCTGTTGTGTAATCCTTGATCATCCCGTCCATGTCGGCATGTAGAACTTTGTCGACAAGTGCACTAGCATACTGAAGATCTTTGACTTGTGAAGTCAAAGTTTTGACCTGTTTGGAGAGTTGTTGCACTTGGTCATTAAGATCTCCAGTTGGCTGTTGTGTCTCCTTCTCTTTCTTCCTTGCCAAATCAAGAGCTTTCTTAATCCGCTTTGATGCTATCAAAGCTGCTTTGCCTCCCTTCTTCTTCTTGTCAGATTTGCTTTTGTATGTTTTCTTTGCTGGTGGTGGTGATGAGTGATGTGATGATGAGGATGAAGATGATTTGTGCTCGGGTTCTGATGGAGGAGGTGAGGGATCCCTTGGAGGTGTTCCTGTTGGAGTCGGGGGATTCTTTGAAGATGAGTGCGGAGGACTGTTGATATATTGATCAGTGTCAATGAGTTCTTCGTCTTGATCGAGGCCACGAAGCAGTCTATCCGTCTCTTCTTTAGCTTTCCTCTTAATTTCCTCATCTTTCTGAACATTAGCAATGAATTCAGGTGTGATGTACTCTGTCTGCTCTTGCTCTTCTTCTGTAGCTTCTTCCATGATGATGTTCCCTTCAGTGTCACGTTGTTCGGTTTCGGTCTGAGGAACTACAGTGCTACTTGAGCCAGCCTCATGTCCTTGAAGATTTGTCGGTGTTTGATGAGGTTGTGGATGTTGGAGATTGAGTAGTACAGTTGCCCTGAAGTCTTTCTCTTCCTGCTTCTTTTCAGCCCTGGTGTCGACAATGATACTCTTCAGTTTACGTTTGTCAACCAGTGGCTCTGCAGTTGGTTCATCTTCTGCATCTTCATTACGAGTAGCATCACTCGGTTCATTGATGGTAATACCCGTGCCTCTTCTTTGTTCTTGCTCGGCAGTTTCCTTGCTTAATTGTTTAGTCAGTTCAAGCCCTGGAAACTCTTCTTCTTCATCAAGTTGTACTTCTTGGTCATCTGGAGCCTTTGACCTTCTTTCTTAGTCTGCTTCATCATCAGATTCAGAGCCGAACTCAGAGTCGGTTTCCGTTTCAGATGATGAAGCTGACGGTTCATCCTGAGGAATCTGCTTAGGTGCAACTTTCCTTCTTTGTCTAGTGGGTGGCTTTTGGGCAGGCTTTGGTTTTTGTGAGATTGTAGTACTGCTCGTGCTATCGGACTTGCCACCCCTCCTGCTTCGGGTTTGAACAATAGTTACTGGTTCATCTTCTTTTTCATTGAAGCCAACTATCCCAGCCTTGAATGCTTTATCATAGATTTTGAAGTTCTGAGTCTTTCTGATTTCGTCATCCAAGAAATGATCTGAGATTCTCATGCCTTTGGTTCTTGGAATGAACCTGATGGACTTGACAAAGGAAATCTTTGGGTCTTCATTGAATATATCTTTCGGTTCTGTCCTGTCGTGCATCCTCTTGATGAAGTCAGGGGTTTTCTCACAGAAGTATGCTATGAG
>LBNU01016320.1:13703-33870 GCA_014162995.1 Artemisia annua | reverse complement strand
ATATATATATATATATATATATGTATATATATACATATGTATATATATATATGTATATATATATACATATATATATATGTGTATATATATATATATAGATACTATATATATATATATATATATATATATATATATATATATTGGATTGTGTAGAAAGCATAATGAATATGGGTGTGAAATCAATTATATAGAGCATGAATCAGATAGAAAGATACAGGTAAAATTTGAATGTTAGCACTACTGGCCCGTAAATAGGGGGACGGTCCCTTATTGATAAAGGACCGCCAATCCTATATAGGACCGCCACCAGTAGGTTTCCTGGTTGGCAAATGTGTTGTGATTTAAGCAACTTCCCATTTTTAAGGTTGAGTAATTTTAGTCCATTTTCATGTTTAACTATGACCAATACCACAACATATTATCATAACTTAAAACATGGATATTCATTCATTTTATGCATAAGAAGCATACAAGATCATTCACTCACACATACAAGATCAACCATAGGCAACACATAACTAAAACATCATTAAACAACAATACTAATCATTAACTAGTACACCAAATTATCTCCCACTACATGCTTGGTCCAAAACATAACATCCACTTGATTATTCTTGAACTAGACATTTGAAAAATATCTAGTGAGATGGTGGAGTGGATGATGGTGAGGATGAAGGTGGAGCCGAAGGTGGCATTGAGGCAAGAGGAGTTGGTTGAGTGTTTTGTTGAGAGAGAAGATACTCAAGATATCCAAACATGTAGTGAAGTTCATCTCTGAGAGAAGAGATGAGATGGAAGTTATGACAACAACATGCACAACCAGTGGTGTGGTTGTTCACAAATTTGTAATGGGGATAAGGTTCTATGTTTGGTGATTGTGGTGGAGTGAATGTAGTGTTTTCCAAGGGACTCATTGGTGAAAGAGTTAGCGAGATATTAGGTGGAGGTGGATGTGAGGTTCTTGGAGGAGGAGACATATCTCCAAGATAGGATGAAAGGTCTTCAAAGAAGTTTGGTAGTTGGGATGATGATGCAATTTGTGGACTTGAGGTGTTTGATGTGTTGTTGGAAGAGGATGAGTTACTCAAAAATGGTGTGCAAGCACCCGAACTAGAGTGAGTGAGCAAAAGTGATGAGTTTTTGATGAATGATGTGAATGGTGATGAATTTGGTCTCGATGAGGAAGATGAGGTACCTTTGATGGAAGGAGTTTTGAGAGGTGCATTTGGTGTTTGAGAGGATGGGTCATTATGAATGAGATCAATGATGTTGGTTTGTGGTGGTGTTAGGTTAATTTTAGGCCTTTTGTTTGATAGTGATAGGGAGGTTGAAGGGGACCCCATTGAAGAGGATGATTACTAGAGGATGATGTAGGTGATGAAGATTGTTATGAAACATGGATCTTTAAATAATCAAGAGAGATTATGGAATGGGTAAAGCATGCATTAGGAAGTTATAAACACATACAAATGTTTTGCCAATATGGGAAATGGTTGTGAAAATCAAGCAAATAGAGTAACAGGTTTGNTGGTTTGTGGTGGTGTTAGGTTAATTTTAGGCCTTTTGTTTGATAGTGATAGGGAGGTTGAAGGGGACCCCATTGAAGAGGATGATTACTAGAGGATGATGTAGGTGATGAAGATTGTTATGAAACATGGATCTTTAAATAATCAAGAGAGATTATGGAATGGGTAAAGCATGCATTAGGAAGTTATAAACACATACAAATGTTTTGCCAATATGGGAAATGGTTGTGAAAATCAAGCAAATAGAGTAACAGGTTTGCAGGAAATGAGAAGCAATGCAGGAACCCGTGATACAGGACTGACGGTCCCTTAAAGGCTGGACGGTCCATTATCGCTAAGGGACCGCCGGCAGTAGAGTCTCAGGTTTCAACCCAGTTTTTCATTTCAGCAAACCTGTTCCTGCAGGCTGTTCAGGTATAGTTCATAGCAGCATAAGAGTTTATAAACCTATTTTAAGCGCTAGTTTAACATGCAATTATTCTAAAACATTAATCTAATAATCATAAGAGTCACATTCTTATAATAGATTAAGATAATAATCATACAAACCACCAAATAGCAATGTATACTTGTTAGTTGATACAACCATGAAAAGATCATCAAACATAGTGTCAAGTAGGATTAAAACATGTTCCACACATAAATGAAACAATAACGGGTGATAGGCATTCACTTTTTCTTTCCCAATATTTTGTGAATCCCTTTTCCAATTGACTTCCATGCGCCTCGACTCTCGTCCCTGTTTGGATGTTGCATGTTCATGATTTGGGTAAGACGAGCTAAAAAGTTGTCAGGGTTCCGATCTTCAGGAGGAAGATCCTGAAAGACTTGGGGGTACCCGGATGGTAGGGAGTTAACATAGGTGACAGGTAATGGAGAACTGACTCGTGAGGTTCCTTTCATCATGAGACACATCATGATTATCGTTGGGATTAAGTGATGTTCTATGAGCGAAGGAACGTGATCCTACTGACCTTTTTGACATAGTCCTAATTTCTGGTCCTACTGACCTTCTTGACCCATAATCAGACCTAGTTCTACGTTCAAGATTTTGGGTTAGAGGAAACATGACAGGGTCTACCAAAGGATATTCAACATCGTTGAGACTAGGGTAATGATGCATGACATGATGGNCTGACCTTTTTGACATAGTCCTAATTTCTGGTCCTACTGACCTTCTTGACCCATAATCAGACCTAGTTCTACGTTCAAGATTTTGGGTTAGAGGAAACATGACAGGGTCTACCAAAGGATATTCAACATCGTTGAGACTAGGGTAATGATGCATGACATGATGGAAAAGGCGGGTTAAAAGCATACCGTATGGCAAGACCATGGTGGGTTTTCCTCGGGCAAATTCCATTTTCTTGGCCATATAATATGCAAGATTATAGGGGACGGTAAGGGCGATACAGTAGAGAATGTGACTAAGACAAGCAGGGACATGATCACGGTTTCCCCCAAGACAGAAAACATTCTCGTGAATAATTTCAGTCATGGGTTTCATGTGATCAACAATTTCCTTAGTCATGATTTGATTTTCACTGACTGGAATAAGAGCCCCTTGATGTACTCGATACTCAGGTTGATATCTATTATTTTGAACAATGCATCTTATCTCTTCTGGAGATGGAGGAATTGTGGCGTATTTTCCATATGAAGGAGAGCTCCAAGAAAGAGCATCAAGGCTCCATTCATGGGTGAATGAGCATTTCCCTTCAGTGGGAATGCCGAGGGCTTGACCGAATGCAGGAAGAGAATATGAAATCATTTGATTTCGAATGGTAAAGTTAACATAAATTTCACCATCAAGATCAGTGGTTAAGTGGAGAAGACTATAAAATTCTAGCACAAATTGTGGAATGATTTTCTCATCGACTTGATAGATACAATCAAGGTTGACAAGTTGGAACATTGAGTTTAAATAGTTTATGTCGGTATAGTCCACAAAGACTTGACGACCCTCATGGAAATATCTATTTTCAACGTTTTGGAAAGCTTCTTTGATGGGTTCTGGATAATAGTTTGAAAGTTGAGGAATGTATTGTCTTGTGTTTTGGTGGTCAAGGCCAATGGGTTTAGGCATGTTTCACCTATCAACAATAATTATATAATTAGCCAAAATTTAATATTGATTTAGTTTTTGACATATTTTAAACATAAACTTTAATTGTTTGGAATTGGCTCTTGACTAAACTAGTAAAGTATGTATTAACAATGCAGGATTAGTAGATTGTTTCAAAATCATTTTCTTATGTGGGGTTTATCTTGTTTTTATTGTATCTTTGAAATAATATCCCATTTACAAATACAAACATTGTCAAACAATCTATGGTTGTGATTGTATAGTGATTAAGTATACAAAACTGATAACCCCAAATCAAATGATGTAATCTCTAACTATGAAATAAGGAAGGATTAGACAAAGATAACTTACAATTAGTGTATAGGAGTGAGTAGTAAACTTGAGTTTGAAATTTTAAACTTTTATGGTAATTTATGTGGTGTTCTTCGTTTCCCTAGTGATATGGATACAAATAAGGTTTGTTTGGTTGTGAATAAATGAAGGACCGTGTATATGATGATAAGCTCAGACGGTCCCTTATTGATTAGGGATCGTGGTTCGATCATGGACCGCCGACAGAAGGTTGGTCTAGTTTTGATGATTTTTGTTGTTTCAGTTATTATGAGAAGTTTTTGTTTCCAAATCGTTTTAAAGTATAACTCTTTGTATTTTAAGAGACGGTATTGACTCAATACGCACGAGTAGGCTAAGGACTGGGTATGGAGTGGAATCGAGGCAGAAGAAGGAAAGACTCGATACGGTTGAGTAAAGAGTGGATTTTGAGTCGAAACAAGAGAAAAGAAAGAGTGAAACATTCAACGAGTTTCAAGGACGAGATTTGCATCGGAGAGGCTAGAAGTCAATCATGTAAATTCCAAGAAAAGTCATAGACGAGAACTAGAGAGCAAACAAAGAGTGAAGTAAGTGTGTATCGTCTATAGTGATTGATTGACGAGAAATTCGTTATAAATAATGGTTGTGGTAAGACCATTATTTTTCCAAATAATTTGCTTGAATCCAAAGAAGGATAAGCATTTAGACAAATTGTCTAATGATTATAAAGCATATAGCACATATGAACATATAGATATTATCTAGCATGCAAGCAAGTAACGATATATCACAGAGTCACGTAAGCATATAGCAAGCATTCAAGTTGCAACTACAATAGACAAAATTGTAAGAAGACTTACCTTAGCCTCTAGCTATCCTTAATGACACATTTCGTATCATGTGTCGTATGTGATGCAATAAATGATGAAACTCACTTGGCGAATCGTCCTTAATTGTAGTTACACATTCTAGCCATGCGTTGTCTTGGTCTTTAGCTATCTTGGCCTTTGGCTTATCAAAACACGTACTAAGTCTTCTTCATTTACATCACTTCAAGACTTGTAGATTAGTACATCAACTTAGTTTTTAATGTGATTCTTGTCGGCAACATTACCTACAATAAAAACATTCAAACTAGTAGTACACGATTCTACTTAAGTTAAGTGATTTACTAACAACATATTTTCATCATCTTTGGCTTGAACATTTCCTTGATGAAATTTTAAAATATTTTGCCACATATCATTTATCACATTTCATAAAATGGTTTTGTCAAAACTAATTTTTAGGCAAAGTTTTATAAACCAATATTTGAACTTCAATGTCTAGCAAAAGTTTCTTATGAAATTTTAATTTTCGAAATCTATTCTCATTGATTAAAAATATCAAAAGAAATGACATGCCAAAGCAAATGATCAATTGATTTCACATAACTTTCAAATTCATTTTTCTAAATGACAAAATTTTCATTTTCGAAAAATGGTGACTAATTCAAATAGATCCCTTCTAAGTATCTTTCAGACTCCATAGATCGATTCAAGTTTTAAAGTACAATATACTCTAAAGATCTTGATAACCTGGCTCTGATACCAATTGTAGAAACTAGAATGGGGGGTTGAATAGTTTCACTGTTTCTTTTTAGTTGTTAAAACATTTCGCCGTTTTTAGGTCCGATTAATATTCTTTAGCAAACTTATTGAATTCTACTTGTTATGTGATATCAAGTTGACTACTAACATACATAAGTAAACTAGTTAAGTAAAGAGTAAGGAAGGAACACAACCAAAGGGACACGGCAATTTATAGTGGTTCGGCACGAAGCTCACTCTCCGTCCTACTCCACTCCCCGAGTACCACACTCGAGAGTTATCAATCACTATATCAACACACTCCTTCAGGCGGAGCAATCCGTACACATGCTTACACAAGGTTTAACGACACTAAGCATAATGTCGAGTTCTAATCGTAGCTAGAACCAATCTACTCCAAGGCCCACGTGGCCACACGAACAAGCACTCTTGTCCAACTTGAATCTTCACCCGATCCAAGCCTTCACATAATTGACACACTTGGTTCTTCACCCGAACCAAGCCTTCACACTTAGACACACTTGGTTCTTCACCCGAACCAAGCCTTCACACACTTGACTCACTTGGTTCTTCACCCGAACCAAGACTACACACATGACTCACTTGGATCATCACCCGATCCAAGTCCTTTACATAATGACTCGACTAAGTCCTAACCTACACACTAGGACATCACTCTCCTCACAACCAATACATGAACTAATCTAGTTACAAGACTTCTTGGATCTACATCACCATCCAAGTTCACACAAATATCCCCATCCTCGACTCACACACAAGTCGGAAAACAATGACATTATTTACAGAACCTATCACCGTAACACTTGTTACGTTTGTGTGTGGACACCTATAACATCTCGAGACTTCATTGATGTCGAGAGTTCTTCTCTTGCACTTGACGGAAGAGGAAATCACTTATAAACATATACCGACATGTTATAGTGATCAAAGACTAAAGGGAAAATAAAAACAGAAAGTTTTGTGTGTGAAAAACCTTGTTTTCTGAAGTGTAACAGTTCAGTATTTATAGACGACAGGAGAGAGCCAGACGGTCCCGTAAATAGGCGACGGTCCTTTATCACTAAGGGACCGTCGGCCACTTTAAGGGACCGTCCCGACAAAACGCTCCCATTTTTGTCCTGACGTGGTGAAAACTTATCTGGTGAAAATTCAGCTATTTTGGGGGGAAAACTAGCTGTTATGAATTTGAATTTGAATATATTTTCTTAACAAAACATTTCTTTAAAAATACAAAAATACTTTTGTGAAAATGTTTTGTCTAAGTTAAAAATGTAAGTTTGTAAGAAAATAAAAACTTCTTTGATCACCAAACTAATGACGGTATAAAGTTTGTTCATACCTGAAGTGACGTTGTAGAAGTTACGTAGAAGTAACGAGTTTCCTCGGTTAAAAACTTATTAACCATAACTTTACATAACATGTCTTTATATTTTGTGATTATCAAAACACAAGAAGACCGAATAATGCGAATAACGTTTTTGACATTATTTGTATTAACAATACCCTTAACTTTATAACTTTTGCAAAACTAGTCCTTATTAGTTTATAACTATTTAACTTTTTATCCTATGGTTATATAACTTTGCAAAAAGGGTCCTTATACTTATAACTTCTAAGAAATGTTAAAAATAGTCCCCAGACTTAATTTTTTTAGAAAGTTACCATATATACCCCTATGCATGGAAAACTTTGCAAAACTAGTCCTAATTTCATGCAAACTATATTTTTATGATATAACTAAGTTTCCTAGCTTATGGTTAACTAATATTAGCTTAACTAAGTTACCTAAACTAGTTCATAGCTTATGGAAAGGGCTTATAGAATAAAAATAGCAATTCGACTCATATTAGGGTTTTAAAAAGATAACTAGCAAGTTTTAGTGATCAAGGCTTAGGTAAGGGTTCCTGTGTGATCTAAGGTGTAACAACCCACAAAATCTCATCACTATTATTCCCATTAAAAATACCTATAGTAGGTATTTTACAGGTAAATTTTTGCTTTTTATGTGCATTCATTACTTGCATGACTCTCTAGACCTACTCACGTATCCACACAAGCCAAATAACTCAACACTCACACCCTATAAACCCCTGGTATGTCAAGCATAAGATCACAACAACACCAAAATAATTAAATTACCAATCTAACACACTAAACTTACCACAAAACCATAACAAACCCTAAATAAACCCTAATTAGGTCTATGTGCTTACTAAACCCTATATGCTTAACTAAACTAGTTTGAAAGTGTCCAAGGCTTACGTATGAGTTACCTTAGGAACATTAGGATACTTTAGGACCCTTAGACACTAGTACAACCCATTAGAGATTAGGTACAAGCCCCTTAGGCACAAAACCATAACTAGGTTATAACTTCCTGAAAACTAGGTCAAACCTTCCCAAATATTTTCTATAAGCTACCACCACTTAGTATAAGCCCCTTAGGACTTAGGATTAGTCACAAGACACTCTTAGGACCCTAACTTAGGCACTAAACCCTAGGCAAAACCCTAAAATCACTCTAGGTAAAACTAGGTTAGAACTAGACCTAAACCTTAGAACTAAGTTACTATAAGCACCTCTAAGCACCTTAAGAACCTCTAAGCACCTCCCTAGAAAGCAAGCAAGGAGGTGGATCATCTCCTTGTTGATGCCTTGTAACCTTCTTCCCCAAACCACCTCTCTCGGCAAACCACCATCACAACCGGCCTATGGCGCCCCCTAGCTACCTCCTAGCCCGTCCTCATCACCATCTAAACCTGCCACAATACCCCATAGCCTTGCTTACTCGACCTCCCCCCTCCTCGCCACCTCCTTCTCTTCTTTCTTGCTCACTACTCATACGCACCCTATAAATACCCCACGAAACCCTCCCATTCCTCTTCACACCTCTTCTCTACTCTCTATCACATACATTCTGCAGTTTAGAACCCTTAGAAACCCTAGGAGTCGAGTACAAGAGCCTTGGTTCTTGTCGAGTTGTGGTTTGAGCCGAGAGAAGCCCTAGAAAACCCTAAAGCCTCGTTAACTTTACCCTAGCCAAGTAAGCCATCATTTATTGTTTTATTAGCTTTAGTCTAGTCTTAGGATAGTATTAGGATGCCTTAGATCCCATTAGAACCCTTGCCTAAGCCTTGGTCATAATCATTTGCTAGTTTACTTTTTAAAACCCTAATTATAGAATAAACCCTAAATATATGCTATAGTCCTTTCCATAAGCCCTATGCTAGTTTAGGTAACCTAGATAAGCTAATATTAGTTAAACATAAGCTAGGAAACCTTTTTGTTTCATAAAAATATAGTTTGCATGGAATTAGGACTAGTTTTGCAAAGTTTTCCATGCATAGGGGTATATATGGTAACTTTCTAATTGAGTCTAGGGACTATTTTTGACATTTCTTAGAAGTTATAAGTATAAGGACCCTTTTTCCAAAGTTATAAAACCTTAGGATTAAAAGTTAAAAAGTTATAAACTTAAAATATATAAGTATAGGGACTAGTAGTGTCAAGTCTAGATAGTTATAAACCTAAGTAATATAAGTATTATAAAGTCTTGGGTAGATTTTATAAATATGTTAAACTATAAGGGTATAAAGTAAAAATATTAAAGTTAGAAGCATAACACAATACTAGGGAGCTTCATGTGAGGAGTACTATGTGGATATTTCGTTCTGATGAGTTTGTTGGGTTTACGATTTAAAGTGCCCTGACTCCTCAAACGATTATTGCATATACTTCTGAATTATGATGGCCCGAACAGTGTTATGTTATAACTAAACCCTATTAACAACATAACTCAATAGTAAGGAGCATCATGTGAGGAGTATTAACTACTGAATTATGATGGCCTGAACGGTAATATGTTTGTAGGATACTAACTAACACATAACACGGATCAACTTGTTGTATGGATCAAATAGTAAAGAAAGAAAGAAAGAAATCTAGAGAGAGAAAGTAGAGTGAGAAAGATGGGAACCTTGAGAGAAAACCAGCTCCTTTGACTGCTGAGAGACAAAGAAAATTAGATGAGCTCTCTAAACAATTTACTCCTGATATTTGGGATACTCTTGCATCACACGTTGCTTCTAATCAGCAGCTAGCTCAGACAATCTTAGGTGATGATTTTGATGGGCAAGATTATGTTCATAGGATGGTGGAATTAGGCAAACAAAGACGGAGGGCTGAGGCAGAGAAAAAGGCAAAAGCACAGAGAGAAAAGCCTATGTTACAGGCACAGATGACGGATTATATTTTTAGTTGTTAAAACATTTCGCCGTTTTTAGGTCCGATTAATATTCTTTAGCAAACTTATTGAATTCTACTTGTTATGTGATATCAAGTTGACTACTAACATACATAAGTAAACTAGTTAAGTAAAGAGTAAGGAAGGAACACAACCAAAGGGACACGGCAATTTATAGTGGTTCGGCACGAAGCTCACTCTCCGTCCTACTCCACTCCCCGAGTACCACACTCGAGAGTTATCAATCACTATATCAACACACTCCTTCAGGCGGAGCAATCCGTACACACGCTTACACAAGGCTTAACGACACTAAGCATAATGTCGAGTTCTAATCGTAGCTAGAACCAATCTACTCCAAGGCCCACGTGGCCACACGAACAAGAACTCTTGTCCATCTTGAATCTTCACCCGATCCAAGCCTTCACATAGTTGACACACTTGGTTCTTCACCCGAAGACACACTTGGTTCTTCACCTGAACCAAGCCTTCACACACTTGACTCACTTGGTTCTTCACCCGAACCAAGACTACACACATGACTCACTTGGATCATCACCCGATCCAAGTCCTTTACATAATGACTCGACTAAGTCCTAACCTACACACTAGGACATCACTCTCCTCACAACCAATACATGAACTAATCTAGTTACAAGACTTCTTGGATCTACATCACCATCCAAGTTCACACAAATAACCCCATCCTCGACACACACACAAGTCGGAAAAAAATGACATTATTTACAGAACCTATCACCGTAACACTTGTTACGTTTGTGTGTGGACACCTATAACATCTCGAGACATCATTGATGTCGAAAGTTCTTCTCTTGCACTTGACGGAAGAGGAAATCACTTATAAACATGTACCGACATGTTATAGTGATCAAAGACTAAAGGGAAAATAAAAACATAAAGTTTTGTGTGTGAAAAACCTTGTTTTCTGAAGTGTAACAGTTCAGTACTTATAGACGACATGAGAGAGCCAGACGGTCCCGTAAATAGGCGACGGTCCTTTATCACTAAGGGACCGTCGACCACTTTAAGGGACCGTCCTGACAAAACGCTCCTATTTTTGTCCTGACGTGGTGAAAACTTATCTGGTGAAAATTCAGCTATTNTGATGATTTGGGGTGATTGTGATTTGGGGTTTTATTTATAGACCTGATTGAGTGATTAATTGGAAGTTAATGCAATTAAATTATGGACGGTTGGAAAGTAAAAATATCTTCTAGATTATGCGTTGACCAAAAGGATAGAAATTAACTTTGGTAATTGGTTACTGCGGATATTTTTATAATTGGTTTCTGCGGATGATGGTTACTACGGATACTTTCACACTTGGTTTCTGCGGATGTATGGTTACTGCGGATACTTTTACAATTGGTTTCTACTGATTGACCACTCGTTGCTGCTGATTGACTTTTTGTTCCTGCTGAAGGTTAATATTTGGGATAATTTGGGCGGTACTTAAAAGTCAAAATTGGTCAAAGATTCGATTCACGATTTTTTGCCAATTCATTACCACGATTTGGGTAACTTCCATATATAACCTAACGTGTGTACCCCACGCCCAAAATAACTGATTACCTCTATCTTTATAATCACCCCACTTCATAACTGCTCATCACTCATTCCCACGCACCTCTCAATTCAACATCTGCTCTCTAATTTTGTTTTCAATGGATGCCTTGGAATTTAAAAGAGATCACAATAAAACAGCTTACTTAGGAAAGGGCAAAACCAACGATCATGCTGTTTTTGAGTCAATGGTGGAATTCTTGAAAAGATCTAAAATCCATTTTGCTCTCACGTGTCACCCTAATAGAATTTGTGAGTCTCTGGTTCGCCAATTTTGGGCCACTGCTAGAAAAGAGCCTGAAGATGCTCCTACAAAGTTGATTGCAACAATTGATGGGGTCGAGTATGTGGTCACTGAAGCGTTGATTCGTACTAAGCTTCACTTGGAGGATGAACATGGTGTTTATCATACTGACACAGACATCATACTTCCTGGGTTAAGAGCTATTGGATATCAAGGAGAAGTTGCGAATGCTTGGTACAAGAAAAGGTTGTGCCCCAAATGGAGATTTTTGATGTATACCCTGTTGCAATGTCTAAGTCAAAAGTCAGGAGGCTGGGATCAATTCTCCACTCATCTGGCATGTGCAATTGTCTGTTTATCCAAGGGTACTACTTTTGATTTTTCAAGATACATTTTTCAAAATATGCTTGATAATGTTACTGCTGGAAAAAATAAGTTCTTAATNTACCCTGTTGCAATGTCTAAGTCAAAAGTCAGGAGGCTGGGATCAATTCTCCACTCATCTGGCATGTGCAATTGTCTGTTTATCCAAGGGTACTACTTTTGATTTTTCAAGATACATTTTTCAAAATATGCTTGATAATGTTACTGCTGGAAAAAATAAGTTCTTAATGTACCCTAGTTTCTTGCAAGTAATAATAGGCATAGAGACCCAAGATAGGACACATCAACCCATTGTCCCTTTAACTTCTAAAGTATTTTCTAGTATGGGTAGTGGGTATGCAGGGGTACATTGGCCTCTTTTGCCAGCTATGTTGCCTGTTGGCAATGATGCTGCAGCAAAGGATGCTACTGATGGTGGACAACCACCTCAGCCTAATGCTGCTGATAGGGTTGCATCATGTGCTGCTGATGCATCTGCACCAGTTGCTACTGAGGCAGGGACATCCTCATCTGCAGCTACTGGTCCATCCAGTACTGGTGATGCAACTGCATCTGTTACTGAGGATACTCAGCCACCACCATCCCCAAGACCTGTTGCTCCTACTGAGCAACTCAATGTCCCTGCAGACCCAACACAGTCTGTTGATCAGGATGTTGATGACTTGGCCTACAAATCTCCCAGCCACACCTTTGACTATGTGACACCTAGTCCACCCCCTGTGTCTGAACAACCATTAGATGAGCCCCCTAAGGAACCAAATAATGAGCCTACTTTTACTTCTATCTTTGAGTCTCATGCTGAACCATCTACCTCTCAAATACAGAGGTCTCCTAGTCCAACTGGCGAGGCTTTTGTTGAGAAACCTGACTCTGTTGATGGTTTTCATGTTTCTCCTGATAGGTCCAATGAGGCTCCCACATCAGCAGGTATTCCTGCTGATGGAGCTGAGGACCCTGTTACTCTCACCAAAATATATGCTATACTTGGCAGGTATGTGGAGCAAGTTGGTAACTTGGAAAGAGAGCTCAAGGAGACAAAGGAAACTCTTGGAGGACAAATTGATAATCTTCAGGATAGAATTCAGCATTTAGAAGCTCAACTGGTTCCGCAAAAGAAAAGGAAGCTTAGATTCTCTTCAGAGGATGAGGAACAAGAGGATATGCACTTGGATTCTCTTCATGTTTTAGCAGAAGCATCTGTGGCTCAACAAACACCTTCTCCTAAGCCTACTGATGCTACTAAGGCACCTATCTTGGTTCAAAGGAGGAAGACAAGGCAATCTCAAAACAAAAGTTCAAAGGAGCCCCTTGTTAAACCTATTCAAGATGCAGATCCAGTGATTCAACATGTTTCTGCTGATGAAGGTGTTTCCATGAATATTGCTTCTTGGTGTTACTGCTGATGTCAATTCAGAAGGTGTTTCCACAATTTTTGTTGCTGGACAGGAGTTTGTGGTTACTACTGATGGTGATGTTCAACCTTCTGCTGCTTTTCCTGCTGATTCTTCCAAAGTCATTCCTACTAATGTTGATAACCTGGAATCTGCTGACCAAGATGTTAGGCATTTTACTGAGTCACCTACTATCCAGTTTTCTACTGTTGTTGATCAGTCTGCTGTTCCTCCAGTTGATTATGCTGCTCCTGCTCCTGCTGTTGTTGACAAAGGGAAATCTGTTATGATTGAACCAGATCTTCCATCAAGGAAAAAGTTAAAGAAGGAACTTGAGCTAGAAAGGCTAAGTGAACAAGTGGCTACTGATTTGGCAGTTGTAGAACTGGCTAATGAAGCCAAGAGGCAAGAAGAGTTGAGGCAATCTGAGCTATTGGCAAGGAATATCCAAGAGGACTTGGATAAGCATGGTCTTCCAGAACCAGCTCCTTTGACTGCTGAGAGACAAAGAAAATTAGATGAGCTCTCTAAACAATTTACTCCTGATATTTGGGATACTCTTGCATCACACGTTGCTTCTAATCAGCAGCTAGCTCAGACAATCTTAGGTGATGATTTTGATGGGCAAGATTATGTTCATAGGATGGTGGAATTAGGCAAACAAAGACGGAGGGCTGAGGCAGAGAAAAAGGCAAAAGCACAGAGAGAAAAGCCTATGTTACAGGCACAGATGACGGATTATATGAGGCATTTTGTCAAGAATCAAAGTTCTGCTATCTATGGTTCTGGCATGAACAAGAAGCAAGTATGGTCTTTCAAACAACCTCAATTAGTTGAGGAATATAATAAGATTCTTACATCCCTTCAAAGGTCTGGGATTCGAACTAATCAACCGTTGAAGAGACGTGGAGATGCTTTGGATGCTCCTGAAGCGAAAAGGTTGAAGTCTGCTGATACTGCTGATGCCTCTACAATTGTTTCTGCTGAGCATGATGTTCCTGCTGCTTCACTGTCTGTAGCAGATTCTACTGATACACATCCAGCAGATATACTTGGTGGATCCACTCCTAAACCTGCTGATACTGTTCCTTCTGAATCTGCTGAGGTTCAACAACCAACCACTCAAGGATCTATTCCTGTTGAAGTATCACTCCCTGGTTCTACTGATGCAGGTCAGACACTTCCTACTGATGAGACTGAACCGATTTCTACTGATGGTTCCTCTCATATAGTTATAGATGCTGCTCCAGAGCTCACATCCATTCCTGCTGTTGTTGAATCTACTGCTGAGATTCCATCCATTGTGGATACTGCTGAGATTCCATCTTCTTCTACTCATGCTGCTGATGCAACTGAGTCAGCTACAGATGAGCCTTCTTCTCCTCCTAGGACTGCCATCTATACTCCTGGGAGAAGGATGAAACATATGTCTTCAAGGAGAGGTTACTCTGGGAATGTTGACTTGGAAGCTGCGGATAGCTCCTTCATTGAGGACGGCTCTGTTGAGGAATTTCCAGAAGGCTATGTCAATGTTTTAGTCCACTGGGAGGTTACTGATGGTCAGGTTAATACAATCCGAATGATGGACCAGTCAACTATGACTTTTACCTTTTTACAAGAAATTTTGCACCATGTGGATAGATCGGATCTCCAAACCCTTTATCGTTTGGTAACTGAGTACTATTCCACTCATACTGCTGTAGGTGCTGGTCTTTATTTATTGGGTCATCTTCAGGTTCTCTTTGATTCTCAGTCTCCAACTGGTGCTGGTTTTCCTGTTTGGAAGAATAATAATAGATGAAAAGTGGCTAGTTGGAAGTTTTATCCTTTTCCTTATGTGCATGTGATACAGACCACATCTGGTCTCACTCTCCATATGTTTTTGGATATGGATTATCCTTTGTCTGGGAAGCTAATGGAAAAGATGCTTAGGCAAAAGTTGACAATTCCTCCTAATCCAATTGGGAATGATAATACTTTTGCTGAACAAGTGATTAGGTTGATCAAGTCTAAAATTCGGACATACAGAGCTGCTTGATGTTGGTACTATTTTATTTTTTGTTTCTTTCTTAAAAAAAAAATAAAAAAAAATAAAAAGAATAAAAAAAAACTAACTTTTCTTTGTAGTTTTGCAACTCTTTGTTGTATACAGGTACATATGTTGGTTCTATGGTTATCAACTCACCATGATGTTGATTGTTCCATCAAAGAGTTGGCTAGTCCACAGGGTACAGCTGTGGTAAAGACACATCAAATCTGTTGATAGCTGTAATGGTTTGCTCAAAACCATAGGGTACTTCACTCACCCATGCTTCATTGCTGAGAGTGAAAAATGGTCATCAATTCACCATGGATCTTATCCTTTGTAAATCCAAAGAATTTCCACTACTCGAGGTTGTCAAATCCTTGGAAGAAGATTGATTTCTTGGCAATGCAAGAAGCAGAAAATTGTAGCTAACTCCTCTACTGAAGCAGAGTATGTAGCTGCTGCTAATTGTTGTGGCCAGGTTCTTTGGATACAAAATCAATTGCTTGATTATGGGTTCAATTTCATGAACACCAAAATCTTTATTGATAACCAAAGTACCATATGCATAGTTAAGAATCCAGTGTATCATAATAGAACTAAGCACATTGAAATTAGGCACCATTTTATTAGGGATGCAAATGAGAAACACTTAATTCAGGTGCTTAAATCCATACAGATGATAATGTGGCTGATTTATTAACAAAGGCTTTTGATGGACCTATGTTTAATCAATTAGTTGTCCATATTGGGATGGTCAACCCTTGAATGCTATATTTGAGGGGAGGCATAGGCCTAAGGGGAGGCATATGCCTCTGGGGAGGATTTGTAAAATATGTATTTTATTATACTGACTTTGTTTTGAAGGTTAATTTTTGTATAAACTAACAATTTTATGCTTTAGTTTTGGTTTGTGTGCTCTGTTTTGAGTGTCTTTTTTGCAGAGTTAATTTCTGCTGATACAAAGGATTCTGCTGATGGATGATTCTGCTGATGATCCTGCTGATGGGAAAATTATCAGTGGAATTGAGACTACTCAGTGGAATTGAGCTTTATCAGTGGAATTGAGACTTCTCAGTAACATTGAATCATATCAGTAGAATTGAGTCAAGTCATTGCAACAAATAACAACAAATAAATCAGGGAATGTCTTAATTCATTCATCATCAACAGAAGTTACAAAAGATAATGACATTACAGACCCTGACACAACTAGAATCAACAACCAACATCCTAAACCTATTCTACCACCCAAACACCATCACCCACTGCAGCTTCTGATTTTACTGGTTCTTATGGCAGTGGTGAAGCAGGACATCTACTCCATCTTCCCTTTTCCTTTCCCCTTCACATCCTCAACCTTCTTCTTACCATTCGTCTTGGTGAAGGTCTCATATAGCTTGGGACAGGGTAGCCCAATGATTACTTCCCTTGACTTAGGAAGAGGGGGATTGGTTTTCCTTGTTCGTGGTCGAGGTTGAGAAGACTGAGGTCTCTCCGGTGTGGGTGGAGGATTGAAAGATGGATCTTCCTCCTCTGAAGATTCCTCATCTGAAGTACTGAGGAAGGGAGAGATAAGCTCTCTTGAAGGTGGTTGGTATGGAATCCATGGGTTTGGATCATCAGAAGATTCGGGAACCGGAATCCTACTCATCCCGGCTACCACTCTCTCCATCTCACTGGTGAGATACTCTGAAAGTGGAGTGTGGTGTGTTAGTGGCTGAGAAGTTCCTTCTTCTTGGTCTTCCTTGAAGAACTTCTCCAAACGCTTAGTGNATAAGCTCTCTTGAAGGTGGTTGGTATGGAATCCATGGGTTTGGATCATCAGAAGATTCGGGAACCGGAATCCTACTCATCCCGGCTACCACTCTCTCCATCTCACTGGTGAGATACTCTGAAAGTGGAGTGTGGTGTGTTAGTGGCTGAGAAGTTCCTTCTTCTTGGTCTTCCTTGAAGAACTTCTCCAAACGCTTAGTGTCATCAGATGCATCTGAATCATACACCCAGCGAGGAAGGTGTGACAAATCTTCATCAGAATCTGAGGAAGAAGAATAAGGAGAAGGAGCAGGTGCATCATGCTTCTTCTTACGAGCTTGTTCCTTGGTCTGCCATGGTCTAATTGGGCACCCTGGTGGATAGTAATTTCCCCATGGATGATCTTCTATGTCAGATGAAGAATCGGATGAGATATCTACAGTGTTCGGATTAGGGTTCAAGATTTTTATGGATTGAGAGGATTTGGTGGATAATTAATTATTAAGAATTAGGGATTTGATGATTTGGGGTGATTGTGATTTGGGGTTTTATTTATAGACCTGATTGAGTGATTAATTGGAAGTTAATGCAATTAAATTAGGGACGGTTGGAAAGTAAAAATATCTTCTAGATTATGCGTTGACCAAAAGGATAGAAATTAACTTTGGTAATTGGTTACTGCGGATATTTTTATAATTGGTTTCTGCGGATGATGGTTACTACGGATACTTTCACACTTGGTTTCTGCGGATGTATGGTTACTGCGGATACTTTTACAATTGGTTTCTGCTAATTGACCACTCGTTGCTGCTGATTGACTTTTTGTTCCTGCTGAAGGTTAATATTTGGGATTATTTGGGCGGTACTTAAAAGTCAAAATTGGTCAAAGATTCGATTCACGATTTTTTGCCAATTCATTACCACGATTTGGGTAACTTCCATATATAACCTAACGTGTGTACCCCACGCCCAAAATAACTGATTACCTCTATCTGTATAATCACCCCACTTCATAACTGCTCATCACTCATTCCCACGCACCTCTCAATTCAACATCTGCTCTCTAATTTTTTTTCAATGGATGCCTTGGAATTTAAAAGAGATCACAATAAAACAGCTTACTTAGGAAAGGGCAAAACCAACGATCATGCTGTTTTTGAGTCAATGGTGGAATTCTTGAAAAGATCTAAAATCCATTTTGCTCTCACGTGTCACCCTAATAGAATTTGTGAGTCTCTGGTTTGCCAATTTTGGGCCACTGCTAGAAAAGAGCCTGAAGATGCTCCTACAGAGTTGATTGCAACAATTGATGGGGTCGAGTATGTGGTCACTGAAGCGTTGATTCGTACTAAGCTTCACTTGGAGGATGAACATGGTGTTTATCATACTGACACAGACATCATACTTCCTGGGTTAAGAGCTATTGGATATCAAGGAGAAGTTGCGAATGCTTGGTACAAGAAAAGGTTGTGCCCCAAATGGAGATTTTTGATGTATACCCTGTTGCAATGTCTAAGTCAAAAGTCAGGAGGCTGGGATCAATTCTTCACTCATCTGGCATGTGCAATTGTCTGTTTATCCAAGGGTACTACTTTTGATTTTTCAAGATATATTTTTCAAAATATGCTTGATAATGTTACTGCTGGAAAAAATAAGTTCTTAATGTACCCTAGTTTCTTGCAAGTAATAACAGGCATAGAGACCCAAGATAGGACACATCAACCCATTGTCCCTTTAACTTCTAAAGTATTTTCTAGTATGGGTAGTGGGTATGCAGGGGTACATTGGCCTCTTTTGCCAGCTATGTTGCCTGTTGGCAATGATGCTACAGCAAAGGATGCTACTGATGGTGGACAACCACCTCAGCCTAATGCTGTTGATGGGGTTGCATCATGTGCTGCTGATGCATCTGCACCAGTTGCTACTGAGGCAGGGACATCCTCATCTGCAGCTACTAGTCCATCCAGTACTGGTGATGCAACTGCATCTGTTACTGAGGATACTCAGCCACCACCATCCCCAAGACCTGTTGCTCTATATGGCTTGTGGTAAAGGCAGTGGAAAACCGTATTTGGTAATCAATTCAACAAGGTGATTTAATCAACCAAAGAATTGGCTAGTCCTGAGCAAATGGCTACAGGTAAAGACAACTCAAATCCGTTTATGGCTGTGATGATTTGCCAAAAATCATTAGGGTATTTCAACACACCTATGATTCATGTTCTAAGTGTTGGACTGGTTCCTAGTTCACCAGGGTAATGTCATGATTCCACCAAAGGACTAGCTAGCCCAAGAGTGAGTAGCTACTTGGTAAAGGCTCCTAAAATCTACTCTGGTTCCTGATGCTGCTGATGGTTCTGGTAGCTGCTACAATAGGAGTTGCTGCTAGATCCTTGTTCTTCATGGAGGTTACTGGTTGTCTTTGACATAGAGTCATATAGTTGATGTTGGTAACATGTTTTTGCTGCTGATGTTCGTTGTCAATCCTCATGCTCTGGAAGGTTAAAGATCTATCAAGAATCTTGAACTTAACTGTGTCAAATTCAAGATTAGGGGAGGATTGTTAGGAATTATTGATTCCTGCTGACGGATCCTGCTGAAGACCAACTGGTTTCTGCTGATGCTGGATCCTGCTGACTACTTGGTTCCTGCTGATATAGTTCATCCGTAGGAATGTAATAGAATAGATATAGCTTATTTATTTTAGGACAAGATATGTAGAATATCTTTCATAGTTTTATCAGTATTAGTTTCTTGTAAGAAGGTTTAGGGTTTCTTGTAGTATAAAAGGAACCCTCGACCAATGCATTAGGTACGAGTTCAGAAAACAATATTAGTTATTAATAAACGATCCATAGAGGATCAAAGTGTTCTTAGTAGTTTGTCATTCTTGTATTTGAGTTCCGCTATAGAATACAAGTAACAGAGATTTTCTTTTAGTGTGTTTGTGATTACATAAGCATTACTAACGATCTATATAGGCTCGAAGATCTATCAAGGTCT
>LBNU01016319.1:69501-81587 GCA_014162995.1 Artemisia annua | reverse complement strand
TTTTTTTTTTTTTTATAAAGAAATCGTAAGTATTTGGTAGATATTTGATAAATAAAATTTTTTTATATAAAAAAACCGAAATAGCTAAAATACATGGTAGTTTTATAGTTTCGCATAGTCGGAAGTCTTTTTTTTTTTTTTTTTTTTTTTTTTTTTTTTTTTTTCAAAACGCAGGTGTTCCTACGCCAATTGTATATACATACAATTATGAAATTTTGATAATGGATACTCGAATATATAGTAAAAAGATATAAATCACTAATAAAGAAAAAGATTTTTAAACTTAAAAAATGTTATATTTATTTTACAAACATGTTTTATATATATAAATATATATAAAAAAAATTAATATTTATGAGAATTCGATTTTTGGTTTATGTTTCGCCAAACCCTGAAAACCAAATATTTAATTCAGTTTTGGTTCAGTTTGAACAAATTCAATTCGGTTCTTGGTTCCGATGGTTAATACCCGAATTGTGAACACCCCTGCTTCAAGTCTACAAGCACATAAGGTTAGATTGAGCTGCAAATTTGCCAAGTACGAGCTTCGGTTAACTCAACTTGTTAACAAATTTAGCATGCTGCAAATTTGGGCTGTTTAATCTTGCTATGCTACAAGTATATAATCAGATCACTAATTAGGTAATCAATAATATAAATTTAGATAATGCACTATAGTCTAATATCACGTTTGTGGCAATTCATTTTCGCATATATAACTTAGTGCCATGGATCTTTCTCTTTTGTTTGATGTTGCAGCAATCAAATATCTGAGATTAAAAAATAAATAAATAATGTACGGAGTACCTAACTTGCTTATTTTTTTTTGTTCTATGTAGCCTTTTTTTTCTTTTTCTTTTTTTTTTCTTTTTCTTTTTTTTTTTAATAATTAAAATACAAAGTTTTCAAATTTTAACTTTGTGTGTTTTTGTTCATGTACAATAATCATTTTATCGTTTGATGTTAACAGTGTGATTAAAAACCATAAGGTTATAAAGGTCACAAAATACACAAGAAAATCAAAATATGAAAAGTTTGTATTTTAATAAAAAAATAAATAAAAAGAAGATTACACAAAACAACAAAAATAAACCATTTTTTAAAGGACAAAATCAAAATTAGACAAATTAGATACAATTTTTGTTATTATCCCGATATCTGGCATATACTTATGTCGACACTACTACTTAAGACAAAAATAGTACTAGTTATACAGTCCACTCTAATTGAGAAAGCCTATAAATTAAAATTTGGAACAACAATTATACCATGCTTTAGTTAAAATATTACTAATTTGATTTGCATAATATATCTAGCATAGTTATCAAGAATAATCTATCTAATCACAATTATTTTCTCGACTGAAACTCAAATAATCTCCAGAGAAAGGAAAAGCATAAGCATTACGGTACAAATTCAGAAACATTTAAAATTATGAATTATGATCTTTGTGTGTGAAGAATTTGTGCTTTCCCCATGTACAAAAGATAAATGGAAGCATACGAACATCACTAGAAGTATCTTAATGCTTCAAATTAATCAAGTTTTAATATCACATTTTCCCAATTAGAAAGTTAAAGTAGAATCTAATTTACTATAAATAAACTTTCTTAAATGCAGCCATTTATAGTGTGGCCGTATAGGTGACACTTTTATTCTTCGTAAAAAGTTATACTTAGCAAAATATAATATGATTGATTCTTTAAAATTGAACAAAGCTCAAAATTCGTCTTGTCTCCTAAATAACTTATAGAAAAAGATGAGATGTTTACTTTTATGTTGATATTCATTCTTTATTCCATGGTGGCGACATCAAGAACTTCATCGTGACATTTGTACACATGGGGTATTTATTGGCACTTCAAAAAAGTTGAACGAGGAGCCGTGTGAGATGAAAATCTCTTGTGAAAATATGACTCGAGGAAATAGATACGCAACACTTAAGAATAACTGGACATTAAAACTGTGAAAGCCTAGAAATAACATGCCCATTAAAATTGTAAAAGGTTTATAACATTTTTATGTCACATAATGATATTAATTTACAAGCTTTTTCATTTATAAACAATTGTTACTATGCTAAAATTTTATAAAGCTTTATAAATATATGGCGCATTAAATAAGTTATATGTATTTGATTACGATGAAATGGTTTAAAATCTTATACCTATTTCAATCCATGTCATTATAAAGCTTTACTTATTATGGTGTCTTAATTTATAAACCATTTCAAGTTTTATTTTATAAAACTGCCATTGTAGGTGCCCTTAATTATTAAGAGTATCTGCTACATACGACTTATGCACTATTTTTCAATCAAAATATATATCCTAAAGAAAAAGACCGGTGTGCCGTTGTCGACCCTCCAATATCAAGCTCCATGTTGATTCCCTCACCGAGCCTCGAACGCAGACCGTATCAGATGCTCTAAAATTCCAATTTTCATGTTCATAAGATATAGTGTAATAATGTACGGAGTAATGATATTTGAAGCTCTAACAATACATATAAATTTACTTTTCTTAGAGTGGAGGGAGGGCTGAGGATGAAAGGGAAAGTAGAGGTGGCAATTTTCGACACGACACGATAAACGACACGAATTTGACACGAAGTTTAACAGGTTTGAGTTGAAAATAAACAGACTTGGGTCAAAAATATGTCAACCCGTCTAACCCGTTTAATAAACGGGTCGTGTTTGGGTTGAGTAAATATTAAATAGGTTAACATGTGAACCCGTTTAAGTATATGAGGCTCTAAAAATAAAATATATAACATTGATTTTATGTTAGATTTGGTGTATTTTGTTATGTACTTAATATGAGTAAGTTACGATTATAACTTGCATATCATTAAAATTGTCGTATAGTTATTTGTATGTTCTTTAAACTAGTTAAATCGACAAACCACCAACCTTATTCACCGTTGGACCTATTTACTTAAACATGTTAAACGGGTCACAAACGGGTTGCACATGTTATGCAGAGCTGGGTTAAGGTTGAGTTTCTTGACACAATTAATAAATGGGTCATGTTTGAGTTGAGGTTATAGTGACCGGCTAACCCGTGAACCTGAATAGATCAACCGAACACGACTCAATTGACACCCCTCAAAGAAAGCGAGTAAATATTATTGTTCGCACAATACTAAAATGTATTTGAAAAAGCAAAAAGCTATAGAACAGAAACAGCTGTTCTTGAGTCACTTCATGAGACAAAATCTAGCTTCATTTGTCCAAGCAGTAATTTAACTCTCTCACTATAAAAAAATACGCACTACCTTCTAAAATTCCTGTACGTTTGTTTTTTTTTTTTGTTTTTTTTTTAAGGGCATTCCTGTACGTTTGTTACCTTCTAGTGTTGGTACTTCACTATTTTTGCGCTACTAACGTTGGCTCAAGTTTATTTATGCCACACTTTCTATTTTCCATTGAGGTTGTCATGACAAGGGCTTAACCTAGAGGTCAAGGGTTCGATCCTCACTCCCTACAAAAGGCCGGAGGTCCTTTTCTACCTTAGGTAAAACCGGAAGCAACCTCTCTACCTTAGGTAGGGGTATGGTTGTCTACGTCTCAACCTCCCCCATACACCGTGGAAGACGGTATTGAGACCCATAACCCGTGGAAGACGGTATTGGGAGTTACTTTACTTTACTTTACTTTGTTGTCATGACAAGGATAACGGCTAAACTTTTTTAGCTTGCAAGTAAATGTGCCCTCGGTAAAGACCTATCAAAGTAATGACTAAACATCTCTAACGAAGTTGTTTAACAATAAATTAATTTCAAAAGTGGTTTACTTACATTATAGAACCGATTACCAAAGAATGGCCATACTTGAGCTTATGTCACCCAAATTGTGTAACTTCTTTATATTAAACTAGCCGACTATAGGCGTGTTACAACAACGGATACCGGCCCTTGTAACTAAATTTTCTTATAAGTAATTGTCTCTCGATAATACATTTCCGGCGAATAATTTTCTCGGTTGCACACTTTATTTGACGATAACTTTACAGATGATAAAGATTTCCGTTGTGTCGGTTCAGCCATGATAGTTTCTTTCATTTATTTGTTTCTTTCTTTGATGTTCCTTCTCGTTCTCGGATCACTGTTTCTCCACTTTGTATTTTGGTTTTTCATTTTTTTAATGAAGCTTTGCCATTCCAAAAAAATAAAAATAAATAATAAAATGGAATCCAGTAATACAACTTTGTTTCAAAGTTTTACAATAATGTCAATGTATAATCCGAACAAACAAAACATTTCCTCTCATGTTTAAATAAACATGAGATAATTCTTATCCAAAATACACTCTTTTATAACATTTAACACAACCGAAAAAACACACTCACATTACTTTTACATTCAAAAAGAAAAAAATATATTTGGATAACACTCGTTATGCCCATGGTACCACTCCTATGGCGCACCGTGTGGTGTCAATGGCTGTCGTTATAGCCACTAATGTTTCCCTATTACGGGTCCTATAAACCTCCCACATCTAGCACCATAAAGATCACATAAAATCAAAGGGATACAATTAACCAAGGTACAAACCAGTTTATAACCTTTGGTTCCCCGGCCCTATCCTTTTCCTTTGTATAAAAAAATTTCAAAAAATGCATTGATTTCAAACCCTAATATAGTACTACACTACTACTACATGGTACTTGTAATGAAAACTATAGATATGTTTGATTAAAATACTTACGGAGTATATAATTTTGTACAATATACGTGAAATATAAAAGTAAAAGGGAATCAAGGACAGATCTAATTTGAAATGAATAATGGGTTCNAAACTTTTTTAGCTTGCAAGTAAATGTGCCCTCGGTAAAGACCTATCAAAGTAATGACTAAACATCTCTAACGAAGTTGTTTAACAATAAATTAATTTCAAAAGTGGTTTACTTGCATTATAGAACCGATTACCAAAGAATGGCCATACTTGAGCTTATGTCACCCAAATTGTGTAACTTCTTTATATTAAACTAGCCGACTATAGGCGTGTTACAACAACGGATACCGGCCCTTGTAACTAAATTTTCTTATAAGTAATTGTCTCTCGATAATACATTTCCGGCGAATAATTTTCTCGGTTGCACACTTTATTTGACGATAACTTTACAGATGATAAAGATTTCCGTTGTGTCGGTTCAGCCATGATAGTTTCTTTCATTTATTTGTTTCTTTCTTTGATGTTCCTTCTCGTTCTCGGATCACTGTTTCTCCATTTTGTATTTTGGTTTTTTGTTTTTTAATGAAGCTTTGCCATTCCAAAAAAATAAAAATAAATAATAAAATGGAATCCAGTAATACAACTTTGTTTCAATGTTTCACAGTAATATCAATGTAACATGAGATAATCCTTATTCAAAATACACACTCTTTTATAACATTTCTATAACACAACCGAAAAAACACACTCACATCACTTTTACATTCAAAAAGAAAAAAATATATTTGGATAACACTCGTTATGCCCATGGTACCACTCCTATGGCGCACCGTGTGGTGTCAATGGCTGTCGTTATAGCCACTAATGTTTCCCTATTACGGGTCCTATAAACCTCCCACATCTAGCACCATAAAGATCACGTAAAATCAAAGTGATACAATTAACCAAGGTACAAACCAGTTTATAACCTTTGGTTCCCCGGCCCTATCCTTTTCCTTTGTATAAAAATTTCAAAAAATGCATTGATTTCAAACCCTAGTATAGTACTACACTACTACTACATGGTACTTGTAATGAAAACTATAGATATGTTTGATTAAAATACTTACGGAGTATATAATTTTGTACAATATACGTGAAATATAAAAGTAAAAGGGAATCAAGGACAGATCTAATTTGAAATGAATAATGGGTTCTGAAATGGGAGTAGACAGATGTGAAAGAAAGGAGGGTCGATAGACAAAAATATCGAGTAACTAGGGGTTGAGAGTTGAGACTTGAGACCATACATTGAGCAGGTCAGGCTTTAAGGGTTATTGACATGACCTTCATTTCTGTATTATTTAACTGTAGAGTATTGTGATGGAATTTTGATTTGATTTTCCATTCCTACCCACATCACCCTACATCTAGTCTGTTTCTTTGTTTTCATGAACATCATCATCACAATTGTCTATTTGTTCTTTTATTTCAACAGAATTTTGAGCACAAAAATCAATCTCCTCAACACAAAGATCTATGTGTAAAAGGCTAAAGCATAAGTAAATGGAAAATTATTTCTACATCACCTAGTTTCATATTGTCATACTTAATTTATAGAATACCTGAATGTTGTTTAGAGCGCACAGTTGGTGCTATGGGTGGTGCCGTGGAAAAAGTGGTGCCACCTTATCACCTTTTTCCCATGACACCAGATTTATCTATGGCATCAAAACACTCCTTCCTAGCTATAACGCCACTTTTTGGTGCCGTGGTTGGTGCCAACGGCTACTTTTTTAAAAAGATAAATAAATAATAATAATAAAATAAAAATAAAAATAAAAATAAAAATAAAAATAAAAAAATCTACCGCGTGGGTTGGTGGCCACGGCGCCAGCCACCGATGTGGTCCTCGCGCCATCGGGGTCGTGCCATAAGCTCTTGTAATGCATGCTCTTATAAGTGTAGTTTTTTGCTCTTGAGGGACATTGATATAAGGTTAAAATTTAAGTCGCACTTGTTCTTTGATCTTACCACTAATATAGTCATTTAGGGTCCGTTTGGTTTGTAGGTGGGTTTAGAATAGGATTTGGATTTGGGAATATTTTGAAAGATTTGGGAAAAGTTTGAGAAAAAAAATAGGAGAGAGAAAATATATTATACAAAACATTTTAATAGTATTAATTATTTTATATAATAATTTTCTAATAAAAAATATTATTAATTAAAATAAATATGAAAAAGATGAGAGTAGAGGGGTAAATAGGCCCACTAAAAATATTAATACCCACCAAAACCCATCAACACCTATATCTTTCAATCTATCATTTTTGAATCCATTCCCTCTCTAAATTTATACAACCAAACAATCTATAAATGTCACATCACTTCAAAACCCATTCCACAACCCTCAACCAAACGGGCCCTAAGGGTTAGTCAGACAAATAGTTGTTAAAGAATACTGATTGCCTATATTGAATAGGATTTTAAACAATCAAAATGCAATACAACTAAAAGTAAACAAGAAGCATTTCAAAACACATATAAGTTGCATGACATGTAACCCGCTTCATGTATTGTGGTGATCGCGAGTAATATGAAGGTAATTTGGTAACCAGTTTAATTTGGCGATCCTTAAACTTCTTGCAGGATGCATGCATTTGTCTTTGACACACACGTTTAACTCCTTTCTTTAAAGAGATTACAGCGAGACTCGCAGTTACCAAAATATCATCTGGTTCAAAGATTAAATGCATACTTAAGTTCGTGAATAGTAAGTTAGTAACTCCATAAGACCCGATATAACAACTAATACGAAGTGTGCGATTCCAACAAGCAAAAGCGTGCCGAGAAAACGGCATGGCAAGTTGTATCATCTTGTGTATATACTGACATTGATCACAGTGTATTTTGGGATGAATCCGAATTCATATTCTTCAAAACACCAATGTAAGAAAGCCACTTTTATGCTATTACTTTTCCCTTTTTTTTTTCAATGTCCTAGAAGTTTTTCCAAGAAGGAAAAACTTTGGTTTACTGTACTGAAAGTCCACTCATTGGCATTACCAACCTAGCTAGAAAACATAAGTTAGAAAAAATGAAATGAAATATTGCACATAGTTAAACAAAACAAAATTTGGACTTTATTACGATCTACAATACCGTGTGGCATAAGACCATGTGTAATAAGGAAGCTTGTCGGGATCCTACCTAGGTTCGTTTTCGGCTTTGCAAGATCGTAATCGTAGGATCGGATCGGAATCGTAAGATCCTATGAAAATGTATATATTTTTATATAGGGGTTGTAGTGTTATATATCTATATAATATTTCATATGATAAACGAATTTAAAAGGATTATAAAACAAAAAGTTATATTTTCAAGTACCGTATTAGTAGAATATTATATACATTGCTTTGCATACTTGCACAAAGTTACTACATACGTGCACCAACTTCTTGTTTCAATGTTTTTTATTGTATGTTTTTCGTGATAATATTTAGATTAATGCAAAGAGATAATGTTAATTTATTGGTAAGTGATTTTGTGACTTTTTTGTTACGGTATATAGATAAATGCAAAAAGATAAATGGATTGTATATGAAAAGGGGAAATGATGCCTACTTTATAAAGTAGGAAAGTTACCTACTTTCTTTTGTAAAGGAAGGGAGAAAACATGTATTTGTGATACAATGAAGAGGCTTAATCGTAAATATTTTTAATTTTTTACAAAGGGAAGTAGGCAACTTTCCTACTTTATAAAGTAGTCATCCTTTATAAAATAGAGGACAATACAATTTAAATGAAACAACATAATTTATAAAATAGAGGACAATACAATTTATTTATTTTTCTTTATGGCCAAATAAATTAAATGAGGATATTCTTATAATAACTGAAAATTTTAATATATAGTTCATGTTTTTATATGTAATATAAAATAAATTATGAACAAAATTAGGTCAAGTATCTAGATAGTTTACTTAAAAAACAAGCATCTGACATATTATAAGCACGAAATTATTTTTCATAATAAACCAAAAAAGACACATCTAAACTATTTCTAAATAGTCTATAAAAGCATAATGATTTCAAACTCATTAATCTTGCAAAAGACAATCAAATAACAACACTAAAATAATAGCTTTCATTAAGAATTCTTAGACATTATGCTTTAAGACATGGCCTTATGCTTAATAACATAATGATGATGATGATGATGATGATGATGATGATGATGATGATTGATGAGACGAAAAGTGTCACGATTTTAAGGGGTCATTTAAGCCCTAAGTCGTGAATATATGATCAAATATTGTCTTTAATCGTTTCTTTTGTGAATTTAGGTACTTTGAAGAAGAATTTTGGAAAAGGAAACATTTTGGACGTTTTTGGAGCATAAAAGTGCAGAAAACGACAAAGTCAAGAATCCAAGCTGGAAACAGTACCTGACGGCGTCAAGTCACACAAGGTGACGGCGTCGCTCATTGAAGAGTGTGCCCAATATTATTATAGAGTAGACAACCCAACAAACAACGTTACAAATCAATTAATAACAAGTTTGAAAGAGCAAACATGAAGTTTGTGTGGGGATGATTACTCAGGGATACCTAAGTGGATGTCACTAATTCCATAGTAACAAAACAAAAACACATAGTAATCTAGACTAACAATGGAGGATGAGGTGGAAATCAAGTGCCACCAAAGTACCCCACAGTTTTATCCCCTGACCCGAAGAAGCTAGAAGAGATTGGAATCCAATGGAGGTAGAACCTTGGACCAAGCAACCACTAGAGTGATATAGGTTTGAATACTTGTGTGATAACCTAGTAGGATTTAGTGATGCGATATTTCTCAATTTGCGCAAACTTCATCCTAGATTAATCTAGGAGACATATGTATGACTGTCCACCCATCAACCCATATATCCAGGTAGTTTTAGGAGATAGGAAGCCAATTACTTCACCCCTCTTTCACTCACGTGGCATTTTTTTATCCCTAAGGGGTATCTATCTTCTTCGCATTATCCTAAGTGTAGGGAAAACCTCTGATGAGTGTGTAAATACTCATNGTGCCAACGGCTACTTTTTCAAAAAGATAAAAAAAAAAATCTACCACGTGGGCTTGTGGCCACGGCGCCAGCCGCTACCAGCCGGCCACCGATGTGGTCCTCGCGCCATCGGGGTCGTGCCATCAGCTCTTGTATTGCATGCTCTTATAAGTGTAGTTTTTTGCTCTCGAGGTACATTGATATAAGGTTAAATTTTAAGTCGCACTTGTTCTTTGATCTAGTAGTCAGTATTTTTTTTTCCTGAAGGGTACAAGATAAATAAATATATAAAAACGAAGCAACTAAAAACATATCTAGAAATAAAACAAGTATCACATCCTAGATACTACCCAAGGCTTTAACTCCGAGGGCTAACAAAAAAGATGAAAAACCCTTGCCATTTACGGAGAATTACGACAAGATAAAAATCCCCACCCACGAAGGCCGAGCAACCGGTTTCCACTCCGGGGTGTTTTTGATGTAGCACCAAACAAACCCCGAGGAAAAGAAACCAAAAGAAAAAGCAGGAAAAGTAAAGATAACCAAAACTCCTAGTAAGTTATGTGATCTATAAAAGCATCTTACCACTAATATAGTCATTTAGATGTATTAGTTAGTCAGACAAATAGTTGTTAAAGAATACTGATTGCCTATATTGAATAGGATTTTAAACAATCAAAATGCAATACAACTAAAAGTAAACAAGAAGCATTTCAAAACACATATAAGTTGCATGTAACCCGCTTCATGTATTGTGGTGATCGCGAGTAATATGAAGGTAATTTGGTAACCAATTTAATTTGGCGATCCTTAAACTTCTTGCAGGATGCATGCATTTGTCATTGACACACACATTTAACTCCTTTCTTTAAAGAGATTACAGCGAGACTCGCAGTTACCAAAATATCATCTGGTTCAAAGATTAAATGCATACTTAAGTTCGTGAATAGTAAGTTAGTAACTCCATAAGACCCGATATAACAACTAATACGAAGTGTGCGATTCCAACAAGCAAAAGCGTGCCGAGAAAACGGCATGGCAAGTTGTATCATCTTGTGTATATACTGACATTGATCACAGTGTATTTTGGGATGAATCCGAATTCATATTCTTCAAAACACCAATGTAAGAAAGCCACTTTTATGCTATTACTTTTCCCTTTTTTTTTTCAATGTCCTAGAAGTTTTTTCAAGAAGGAAAAACTTTGGTTTACTGTACTGAAAGTCCACTCATTGGCATTACCAACCTAGCTAGAAAACATAAGTTAGAAAAAATGAAAAGAAATATTGCACATAGTTAAACAAAACAAAATTTGGACTTTATTACGATCTACAATACCGTGTGGCATAAGACCATGTGTAATAAGGAAGCTTGTCGGGATCCTACCTAGGTTCGTTTTCGGCTTTGCAAGATCGTAATCGTAGGATCGGATCGGAATCGTAAGATCCTATGAAAATGTATATATTTTTATATAGGGGTTGTAGTGTTATATATCTATATAATATTTCATATGATAAACGAATTTAAAAGGATTATAAAACAAAAAGTTATATTTTCAAGTACCGTATTAGTAGAATATTATATACATTGCTTTGCATACTTGCACAAAGTTACTACATACGTGCACCAACTTCTTGTTTCAATGTTTTTTATTGTATGTTTTTCGTGATAATATTTAGATTAATGCAAAGAGATAATGTTAATTTATTGGTAAGTGATTTTGTGACTTTTTTGTTACGGTATATAGATAAATGCAAAAAGATAAATGGATTGTATATGAAAAGGGGAAATGATGCCTACTTTATAAAGTAGGAAAGTTACCTACTTTCCTTTGTAAAGGAAGGGAGAAAACATGTATTTGTGATACAATGAAGAGGCTTAATCGTAAATATTTTTAATTTTTTACAAAGGGAAGTAGGCAACTTTCCTACTTTATAAAGTAGTCATCCTTTATAAAATAGAGGACAATACAATTTAAATGAAACAACATAATTTATAAAATAGAGGACAATACAATTTATTTATTTTTCTTTATGGCCAAATAAATTAAATGAGGATATTCTTATAATAACTGAAAATTTTAATATATAGTTCATGTTTTTATATGTAATATAAAATAAATTATGAACAAAATTAGGTCAAGTATCTAGATAGTTTACTTAAAAAACAAGCATCTGACATATTATAAGCACGAAATTATTTTTCATAATAAACCAAAAAAGACACATCTAAACTATTTCTAAATAGTCTATAAAAGCATAATGATTTCAAACTCATTAATCTTGCAAAAGACAATCAAATAACAACACTAAAATAATAGCTTTCATTAAGAATTCTTAGACATTATGCTTTAAGACATGGCCTTATGCTTAATAACATAAT